>APFE030655065.1:0-12556 GCA_000404065.3 Pinus taeda
GATATATTTTTTTTTCTATGCAAAGGCTAATCTATTTATATTAAAGAAGAAAAAGTATATACAAGAGGGCAAAACCTCTGAGAGCGCCACTGAAGCTTGCAGCTCTCTGTCAAACTTGCAACAAAACTAACAGAACCACTGAGGCTAGCGCCTCTTACAATAGAAGAGTAAGAAGTGGATAGTTCATGTTCCAAAAGTATCCATACAAAACACAGAATTTCCTGAGTGATAAGGATTGGAGAGATCATTTCTGAGTGAGTTTCTGCAGCCAGGTTTCCGTTTCCAGAATCTGGGCTGCAGGCCTTGAAACCATGACCCTTCAAACAGGCACCATCTGCTGAGCGGGAGCCAGAGCTCGCACCTATGACTGCTGTAACACCAGGATCAAAACTACGACCAGACCAGACCCGACGGACCATCAGCAACCAAATTGAGCACATCGATCATAACTAGCGACCCAAACCATTGACAAAACCACACCCAGCTGTACTCATCCCCTCGACCATGACGATGACCATAACCGACCTTGTCCATAAACACGACCACCAAAATCAAAGATGATTTCCAACAAGTTACGAGCATACCTTCAAAAATTGCAGGGGAAGACCGTTTACTTATCATTCTCCGGCTTGTAGACTTTGAACTCGTCCAGTGGCTCCCAAGAGATTTCCATACCCTCAGGAACATCCTCCAACTTCATGCCTGGCGGAAATTTTGGGTAAAGAGTGTTGGATAGTGGAAGTCCGGCAGCGTGGGCTCTACTTGCTGTTTAGGAGCGGAGGTGGTGGCTTCTGCCCGTCCCTGGGGAATTTTCGGCTTATCTGGAACGATTATGGGCTCATTCAAGTCCAGCACGCTGCCCATCTCCGCCCTGGCCTCAATTTGTTCCTTTGTGGGTGCCGGAGAGCTTTCTTCGACCAGTTTGCTTGGTGAAGATGGGGAATAGGAGTTGTCCTCCTTTCCCCAATTGGGCGAAGAAATATTAGAATTCCCAGGTGAATGCTCTGCTTCAGTGCCCTCCGCCGATGAATCCTCCGCCAGAGAGCCCTCCGTCTCATCTTCTTCTTCGAATATGATTGTAATTAGCGTCGAGATAACTGGACGAGTAGTTCTACGGCAGTAATGAAACCTTGCCGTTTGCACCAAATGGTTAATGGACTGCCCAGAGTCCCCTGTTCTGATCGAGGAAGGGGAGGCACAATTGAGGGGGGAAATTCTCCTTGGGCTTCGATTTCCTCGTCTACCAGCCCCACTCCTTTGGCCCTGATGGCGCCCCCGACGTGGTGTGGCTCTGTATCTCGGAGCCATACTGCTAATACAATGGACAGAGGGTGAAAGCAACTCGGAATGCCACAGAAAGACGCACCAGGGTAGCTGCCTACTATCACTGTTGCGAGAATGCGCCCCCAAACACTTCCACTTGCCTACGATTGCAATCAAATGCAGATAGGCCAAGAAAGGTTGCAATTTCCAGAAAACTGGTCTATATTCAAACCATTCTTTCTCCCCAGGCAACAGAACATGAAACCGGTAGAATGAACGCCATCCCTCCTCCGCCATCCTGTTAATCCTGAGGCCTTTGTCCTGAACCCAACGCAGCATTGAAGTGCATTGAATGCCCTTCACCTTCGGCGGCCAGCTATAAATGGTTTTCATGGTGATCGCCCCTTCCAGAATTGGGACATCTGCCATCCGTCCTCCCGCGTGGCATTCCATTAATTCCCTCATTAACACGCCAGGCACCCGCATCCGGGTGAGCTTCATCTCTGTTTTGCATATCATTGGTAAGGATATTCTTAAAGGTATTAATTTCAGAGTCTGAGGCAGAACCCTGCAATGATCCTTCGAAAAATTCCTCGCCTTTGACCACTCCTAAATTAGCTAGAAAGTCAGCTAATTTGTTTCCTTCCCTTCTGATATGTTTGAAGGATATTGCATTGTGATTTCGGAGCCAAGTTTGGAGTGTCTCTAACCTGGTAGCTAATCTCCAACTGTTACTCACATTCTGGACTTCCTTGCCCTGTTGGATCTTTGTGATCATATTTATTATGATTTGAGAATCTCCTTCCACTATGAGAGGAGTCAGTCTCTGAATGTATGCTAAATTGAGACCTCCCCAGAGGCCTTCCAATTCTGCTGCATTATTAGTGTTCTAGCCTATTGAACCATAATAAATTTTGAGTGGTTGGCCTTGAGAGTTTCTTATAGCGCCTCCATAGCCTGTGTTGCCTGGATTACCTTTCGATGCTCCATCAAAGTTGAGCAGATAGGTATTAAGAGGAGGAGGAGTCCACCGGGATGGGGAAACGTGTTGAATGGTCGAGCTAGCTTGAGGAGCCTGAGGAGCTCGAATGTTGATTTGCCAGTTGCTCCAAATATGTTGTTCTTGTGGATTGGTGGGAAAATCTTCGGAAGCCCAATGTTTAGAAGACAGAGTTTCTTGTATGCTGGTGTGAATGATTTTCCATACTTGTTCCAGTGGTAGTTCGTGATCTTTGAATATCCTCCGATTCTGCTCTTTCCATATATTCCACAGCACGATCCCTGGGACAATTTGCCAAAGAGTGTTAAGAATTTTGCTTTGATAAGGCGTTTGGGGCCATTTTCACAGCGTGTTGAGGATATCTCCCTGCACCCTTCCATCTTTGCGACTTCTGAAAGAGACTTTTTCCCATATGCGCCTGCTCAAAGGACAGTTTAACATCAGGTGAACAGCGGATTCCTCCTCCATTTTACAGTTGAGGCATATTGAGGGGCCAGCAAATTTCCGTTTTCGAAGGTTGTCCCTGGAGAGGATCCTGTTATGAGCCAAAAGCCATAGGAAGGTCGAAATTTTTGGCCATATTGATGGATTCCATATTTTCTCCCAAGCTTTATCCTTGTTGAGTCGATCCTTTAAGATGATTTTGTAAGCCTCCTTGGCAGTGAATATGCCTTTCTCTTCGTATCCCCACCTTAGTTTGTCCGCCCCTTCTTCCTTGAGAATCCTTCATTTCTTTAGTTCCTCTGCTAGCGAGAGCTGAGTGGCCTCCGTGCTGTCTGGTATAATTTGATTTATTGTTTTCCATTCCCTGTGCTCTGAATTCAGGTTGGGTTTCCAGAATTTGTTGACCTTGTCCATTTGATTTATGTCTTGATCTTGGAGTCCTTGGATCAGCGTTTTTATAGGGGGAAATTGCTGCCAGGAATCTGTCCAAAATCTTGCCAGGCTGCCTTCCTTTACCTCCCAAAAGCTGTTGTTTTGTATTAGTTCTCTGTGCTTGATTGCAGAATTCCAGGTTGCTCATCCTTTGCTCATTTCCGTCATTCTAATTATTTCCTCCAGAGGCAAGTTGCTGGCATATTTGGCGCTCCACAAACGTGCCCATGGAGTGTTCGGGAAAGTTAGCCATTTCCACCAGATTTTAGCTCCCATGATTGAGTTGCTGTGTTCTGGATCCCTGAGCCCTATTCCCCCTGCTATTTTAGGAGTGCAAGCTTTTTCCCATTTCACTAAAGCCCATTTCCTGTTAGGTCCCGAACTTCCCCAAAGGAAATTACGTTGTAGTTGTCTGATTGCCTTCAACACCCACTTCGGCGCCGCCATTATGGAAAAGAGATAAAGCGGCATGGATTGAAGCACTGCTTTGATGAGCACGATCCTACTTGCCATGTTCAGGGCTCTGTGAGTCCATTGGAATAATTTTGCTTCCAGTTTTTCAAGCAAATTGGTCCAAGATGAGTGTTTTAGGGCTGAAGCAATGAGAGGTGCACCCAAGTATTTGGAAGGCAAGGAAGCAATAGAGAAGCCTATGATGCGCGCTATGGCTCGTTGGGTAATGGGAGGGGTATTAAAAAAGAAGATTTGTGACTTCACTTTATTTATGAGGGCACCAAAGGCTTTGGAAAAAGTGTCAAGAATAGAATTTAAGGATCGAGCTTCTTGGACAGAGGAGTGCCCAAATATCATGTTGTCATCAACAAATTGCTGATGGGAGGAAGTAGGTGCTTGATGAATCGAAATGCCTTTGAGGTTTCCAACTGAAATTGCAGTGTTAATACTACGGCCTAATCCTTCCGCCATGATTACAAACAAAAAGGGGGAAAGAGGGTCTCCTTGGTGGATACCTCTAGATGGGTGAAAGGTGGATGAAGGAATACCATTTACAAGAATGGAGAAGAAAGTGGAAGAGATGAGGCTGCTTATCCATCGTATCAAAGCCGCATCAAACCCAAAAGCCTTTAAAATTTTTTGCATATATTCCCAACAAATGCTATCAAATGCTTTAGATAAATCAATTATAAGAAGCATACCTGGCTTTTTTGTTTGCTTGAGGGAGTGAATTATTTCGTGAGTAAGAATGATCCCATCTGTGATTTGTCTCCCCTCAACATAGCCTGATTTTTCTAGTGAGATGATTAGCGGTAGCAATGGCTTCAGCCGAAGCGCCACTACCTTGGAAACGATTTTATAAATGATGTTGCACAGGGCAATGGGTCTGAATTTTTCCGGAGAATTGGACTTTTCCGACTTTGGAATGAGGGCTATGAACGTTGCATTTAATCCAGGATACATCCACCTCATGGATCTTGACTCTTCAACCATTTGCCAGACTTCCCATTTGATCAACTCCCAGAAGTGATGGAAGAAGTTAGAAGTGAAGCCGTCAGGACCCGGGGCTTTGCCTGCCTTTAGAGAGTTTGCAGCGATCTCGACCTCCTGTAGACTGATGGGCTTGAGAAGCAGAGTATTGTGGTCCTCTTTTATCAAGCGAGGGATATTGCGTGAGATTCTGTTGATCTCCTCTGTTCGGTTAATATTAGGCTCCTGAGACATTGCCTTGAAGTATTGTAAAAATTCCTTTTCTATACCCTCCTGAGTTTCAATTTGTTCACCTTGAGCATTATTTAGTTGAGAGATATGATTGTGCATTCGCCTTTGCACTATGGTTTTATGGAAGAACTTGGTGTTCTTCTCTCCTTCCTTTAGCCAGCGAATGCGGGATTTCTGTCGCCATAGAATTTCCTCTTGCAGATCACGTTCTAGTAGTTTTTGTTCCGCCTTCTGTTCTTTGTGCATTAATTCTTCTGTTCTTCCTTCCATAAATTTTTTTTGCTGGATCTATTTAATCTCTTGAATGAGGATCGCCTTCTCTTTGAGTATATTACCAAAGGTGTTCTTGTTCCATTGTTTTATCTCTCCTTTGAGCATTTTTAGTTTCATTTGGAATCTTGCCATTTTTGTGGGCGCCGTCGGGTTGCACTGCTGCCAAGATGTTTGGATGAATTCATTGAATTCTGGGTGGGATAGCCAAAAAGCTTCGAATCGAAAAGGCCTTTTGACATTTGTTCCAGGCCTATTCCAATGCAATGCAATTGGCCAGTGATCTGATCCGGAGAAAGGGACAATGTGGGCTAAGAATTCTCCTCCTGTGTGGACAGCATTGTCAGAAATTAGAAATCTATCCAGTCTAGAGGCAATTTGCATTGGATGAGCTCTCTTGTTGGTCTAGGTATACAAGCCATTGGAGGTGGAGACATCAATCATCCAGTTGTTGTTGATGAAGTCTTTGAGAAGAGAACCGTCTCTGTTAATCCTGCATCTGCTCCTTGCTTCTCTTCTAGAGATGCGATCATATTAAAGTCCCCTCCGGCCACCCAGAGAGGATGAGGTCTGTCAAAGTTGAGATGTGAGATTGTCTCGAGAATTTCCGCCTTCTGCTGAGATTCTTGCGGGAAATAGACATTTTTGATATGTCCATGTATATTCGTGCCCGGGAGGTGAAAGATTGCTTGAATAAAGTGTTTGTTGGCATGAATATTTTGCAATTGGATTTTACTGGCATCCCATAAGATGGCCAATCCTCCTGAAGCTCATTGCGCTTCAACCGCTGTGATTTGTGCGCCTGGCCAGGCCTTTGCTGCAGCTCTTTCCAAAAATTTCAAGTTGCATTTTGTTTCTTGTAAGAATAGAATGGTGGGTTTTTCTTCCATGATCAGATTTTTTAGAAGTTTCCTTTTCCTGGGGCCATTTAGCCCTCTGATGTTCCAGGATATTAGCTTCATTGAGATAATTTGGGGTTGGAATTGTAATACTTGGTAAGTTTGGCATATCTACCAGACTCAACCAAGACTTCACCTATCTTGATGGTCCTTTCTAGTGTGGATTTGCGGCCTCTTTTTTTACTGTCTTTTGAGAAAATTTTTCCATCCCATTGGCTTCCTTTTTGCACTCCTAAAGAATATTTCTTCTGAGCTTTACTTAGTACTTCTACTATATTGTCGACCTGCGTATAAGTGATTTTGTCAAATTTACCAGATTTGCAAGCCTGTTCAAGGCCCAGGATATCAAGCTCCCCAATGTCTATAGTTTCACCGTCTTCTTCCATTATTTCTGGCTCTTGTGTGCTTTCTTCGGTTTCTTTACCTTTTTCCTGTCTGGGATTATTGTTATCTATTTCCATTGCTGGGTTATTCCAGGGTTCCGAACTCGTTGCCTTCTTTCTGCCTTCGAGTTGTTCTTTTTGTGCTATTGACTTAGAAGCGGGCTTTGTGTTTTTTTCCGCCATGTCTTCTCCCTGGTCTTCTGATGTAGCTAAGGCGTCAAAACTTTTGCTGGTGGAGGGTTTAGACTTCTCTTCTGGCATCCACTTGGGAGGATTCATGGTTTTTTTGTTGCCTCGTCTTCTATTTGGAACCTTGGTGAATCCATCCTGGGATTGTTGTGCTTGATTATTTTGGGTAGGGGGCTTGATATTCAGGGGACAATCTCGGAAGAGATGTCCTATGACATGGCATTTTCTGCAACGGAAAGGCACATGTTCATAGTCTATAACCTGGATCCAGTCCTGATCCTCATGAAAGAGCCTCATCGTGTCCGGCAACGGTTGCTTCAAGTCCATATAAACGCAGATTCTTGCATATGAAGCATAGGTAGTGTGTCGAACTGCCTTAGTTTCTTCTGCGACCTTAACAAAGTCGCCTAGAGCCGAGCCTATAGATTTAAGAGAGTCCTCCCCCCAATATTCTCAGGGCAAAGAGTACAATCGGATCCAAACTAGTGCATAGCTGAGATCTTCCTTGTCTGGATTAAAGCGAGCAACCCATTCTCGAAGGAATAGCCCACCTGAGTTGAAGAAGTACGAACCTCCTTCGAACACTCTGTTTCTGTCTTCCAGACAGTTAAAGATAGCTGTGAAAAAACCCTTTGGCCCCAGAAGTAGGGTTATTTCTCCTTTTGGACGCCATACGACATTGATCCAGTTTCTCAGAGCTTTTTCAGTCAGCCAGAGCCCGATAAATTTTCCTATGAGGGCGTGGTCTCTCATATATTGGATTCTTGCATTAATACGATGACTAGGTAGTTCTACTTCAGGCCTGTGAGCAGCAACAGGCTTACATGTAGAGGAACTTACCTTTGGATTTTCATGTTGTTCTTGATCGCCGTTGATCTTCTGTGGTTTCTCCGCATCTGATCCGTCTGCGTCTTGATCCTCATTGGTTCTCACCTCGGGTCCTTGCTGGATTTTTTCCGTTGGCGGCCCGTCCTCTTCCGCCCTAGAGGGGGAAGCCATTCCTTCTGGGCGCCCAGTCCTTAAGCCGGACGCTTGATGCACCTGTCAGATCTGGCTAGCGCAGTTTGCAGCCTGCCGTCACAGGGATTTTTCAGAAACCCTAGCAGGTTCGGTGCGCCCGTGACCTTCCTCGCCGCTCCTTAAAAAAATCAGCTCCTATATCCTCCACTTCTGTCCAAAATATTAATGATCAAAGCATGCACCTATTTCAGGATCTGGTGCTGATCAAAGCATGCTCTGGTACTTCTGTACTTTACCACAATTCAATTTGTTTCATTTCAAAATATTTAAACGTCGAGCCAGGCGTGGAATTTAAAATCCTCAATTGAATAAAAATTTGATGATATTTTTGAATTTTTCATACTTTCTATTGGAAATTCTATTCAAAATTGTAAGCATCATACTCCCACTTATTTGAAAACTTTCTTTCAAAAACTTACAAGTTTATTCGAGAACACAAAATAAATCATCCAATACAAACTAAATCAAATATACAGCAAGTGCAAAAAATTAGAGATTACATAGTAAAATTACTAATCAATTAGTGCAATAGCTCTTATAATACAACTCCATCAAAGCTGTGCTGCACATTTGAGTGAAATTACTCGAATGATTGTGGTAGCAAATGCAATTTTGAAGAAATTTCAACTAATTAGAGAATTATGTTTCTTAATAGACCACACAAAACTTTTACCGCACTACGTACTTGCTATACATAGATCTATTGCACTACTTAGATTATAAATTGCTTCGATATTCTATCTAAAAGTGAAATTGGAGGAAAAAAACATATCTGTATAGGGTGAGAAATTGGGTCTAAAAGTGAAATTGCATAAAAAAAACTATGGCTATATATATTTGTATAGGGTGATAAATTGGGTGAGAAATTTGGGAATGTAAATTAGGGAAAAATTAATCCAACCAAAAACTATCACTAGAAAAGCGTTTTTTTTTTTTATTGAAAAGTATTTCTGAAAAAATGGTAATTACTAAATCTAAATGTCCTAATTTTTTTGAGGAGATTTTAGGCACTTGCTCTAAATAGAGCTACTACACTGCTTTGATTAGAAATTGGTTCAATATGCTATCTAAAAGTGAAATTGCAGAAACAAACATGGTTGTATAGATTTGCATAGGTTGAGAAATGGTTCCGAATGTAAATTATGAAAAATTTAATCCAACCAAAAAATATCACTGGAAAAACATTTTTGATTTAAAAGTATTTTTGAAAAAATGATAATTACCAAATCTAAATATATCATTTTTTTTTTAAGATTTTAAGCCAACTAACCATAAATTTAACAAGTGATAATCAAATTTAACTTATAGTCCATCTTAACTCATTTCCAAAATTATGAAAATAACCCATCAAATTCTACGTTTATATCTACTCTTATTTATAAACATTAATTTTAAAGGTTCATTATTCATAAAAATTTAATAATAAATTTTAAAATGATTTTTTTTAATAAAGTTTACCATATGTCGCCCACACGATACTTGAACCTGTATATTACAGGCTGATTTAACAACAATCTAAAGAGTTTAATAAAGAAATTTAGTTAGCGATTAGTATATTTAAACTTTTATTAATCTTGTTACTAATTTGTGAAGGAAGTATGCGTAGATCGCTGAGTAGAAGTATTTATTTATGAGATAGTACATGACTTTGATTGTTGAATGGTTTTTTGTTAATATTTTAATGTGTGAATGAAGTATTTATTTTTGAGAGAATAGATGACTTTGATCATTGAAGGGTTTTTGGTCAAATTTTAATGTGTCAATAATGTTGGTGGTTGAATATTGGTTTTTTGTTTATTGAAAATAGAGGACGATTCAATGCTTACACTAGTTTTGAGTCATGTTAGATATTATGTTAACTTATAATTGATGGACTATAATTAAGGTATATAGTGATATTTTTCCAAAGTATAGTATATTTCATTGAAAGTCAAATGTTCTGGAGAAAATGTAAAAAAAATATGCAATAATATATCATAATTATACTTCATTTAAAGTCAGTTTCTCTAGAAATTACAGAAAAACTTATCAATAGGAATATCTTAGTACATATATCCTTTATTAAACATAACCAAGAAGAACTTTTAGAGCACAAGAATCCTTCTTACTTTGTATCTGTCCATACCTCATAAACTACATTCCAATCAATATTAGAAGATTCAGGCCCATTCAAAAATACTCTCATTCGAGCATCTAGTGTATCCAAATCTAGCCTCGATTTTCTAACGTCCTTGATGATGTTTTTCTTAAAAACTCCCCTTTCATAATCCATACTTGTAGGAATAGTGAGTACAACTTGCCATAATTTCATCATATTAAGATAATTTGTGTCATTGTTTTGTGTTACAAAAGACTTTCCATGCTCCTTTCATAGAAAGCCCTCACAATCCAGATTTAATGAATCAACAAAAAGGTGCAACTCTCTTTTACAAAATTTAACATCAAATAAATCTACAAATCCAATATAACTTGATATGGTATGTTGCAAATGTTGGAAAAGCTTTAAAATCCAATGCTCTTAATTTTTCTCATGAATATGATGCTCTTCTGGATAATAACAAAATTAGAAATAATGTAGAAACGGTTATGTGGTTATAACGTACCTTCTTAGTTTAGGAGTTGTTCCTAGAGTTTAGGAGGTTGTTTTCAGCCACCTATTTTTTCAGTCAAGTATTTAATATGTAATCTTCATCCATGTAAAGTAGTGAGTGAGTGTGATTGTGAGCGTGTGTCTCCTCCTTTGTATGAGTGCAGTCTCCAGGTGATGTACACACCTGTGAGCTGCAATTCCTTCTCATTAATTCAAAGTTTAATTATTTTTATCTTGGTATCAGAGCTTAGGGTAGAGGTAGCCTTAATTTTTTTTTTTTTGGATGTATCATTAGTTGCACATCTGTAGTGGTAGGAGAGATTGTAAATGTATCTGTGTGATCAGGTGGAACTGCAGTAACACCTGGAGTGAAGGGTCTCAGATCGCTGATCATCTCTGAGCTGGAGAAAAGGTTGAGCAATTTGCGCTACTTTTGGGCTGAAAATCGCGCCATTGGTGCTGGTTTGTGGCTGAAAAGCGCACTAGGAGCGATTGGCGCTACTTTTGGTCTGAAAAGCGCGCCATTGGTGCTGGTTTTGGGCTAAAAAGCGCACCAAAAAAATTATAACTAAAATTGGCGCGGATCTGTGGCTGTTAAGCGCGCCAATTTTGGTTCACTTCGTGAATTTTTGTTTTCCACAATTGGCGCGGATTTTTAGCTATTCAAAGTGCCATAGAGCCAACCTCTTTCTCTCTGGAATCTGCAATTTTGTTTTTTTTTGCAGATCGGAGATGCCCGGTGGTGGCACGTGGAGATTTCTGCTCGGTAGCAGCAGATTTGATTTGCCCGATGGTGGCGAATTGAGGATCCTTGATCAGCTCAGAGGTAGCAGATCGGATCTCCCCAGTGGTGGCGAGTTTGGGTTCCGTGATCGGACCTGCCCGGTGGTGGCGAATCAGAGCTCTGTGATCTGCTCGGTGGAAGCAGATCGGTGTTTTGCCCCGTGGTGGCGCAGTGCAGCTCCTTGATCTATTCGGTGGAAGTAGATCGCCCTTGCCCGGTGGTGGCGTGTTGGAGCGTGCTTGTTGATCTGTTCGGTGGTAGCAGATCAGTTTTGCCCGGTGGTGGCACAGTGAAGTTCCTGATCTGTTTGGTGGTAGCAGATCAGACTTGCCCAGTGGTGGCCGATTGAAGTGTTCAGTTGGGCGAAAATGAACAACAGTTTGGAATCATACCTCCACAAGTCTGGTAAGCTCGATGGAACGAACTTCTCAAACTGGAAGTTCAAAATGCAAACTTTGCTGGAGAGTGCCAATGCATGGTTGATCGTCTTGGGAAATGAGCAGAGAACTGGAACACCGACCTAAGAACAAGACTGGGATAAGAGAGAAACAAAGGCGAAAGTCATACTGAAGATGTCTGTCAAAGACAACATTATCCCCCATATCAGAGATTGCAAGTCGGCAGCGGATATATGGACCACAATCAAGAATCTGTAGGAGACACAGAACACAAATCGTGTTCTAGCACTCAAGGGAAAATTGTTTGCATTAAAGATGGATGAGAATCAATCCGTTGGTGGGTTCATGGCTAGAGTCAAGGATCTGAAAGACAAATTGGGATCCATTGGAGAGAATGTATCAGATTCAGATCTGGTTACACTTACAATGAACAGAATGATCGATGAATATCAGACATTCATCTTTGGGTTGTCAGCGAGAGAGAAAGCCCCCTCGTTTGATGACCTGACAACGATTCTGCTCCAGGAGGAGGAGCGACGACAGAATCTAAAGACTCAGGGCAATGATCTTGCTCTAATGGAAAAGAGGCGACAGTATAGAGGAAAGCAACACCGGCACCAATATCAGCATCAGCAACAGCAGCAGCAGCAGAAAGGGGCCAACTCTTTTCAAAAGAGAGCATTTAGAGGTATGACTGATAGTTATGTTAAGAGATGTTTTTACTGTGGGAAGACTGGCCACCAGATTAAAGAATGCTATGAGAGGCAGGCGGATGAAAGAAAAGGAAAACAGAGGAAACATCAGGGGTGTTTTGCTGGAGAAGAGGATGACCACAGCCATGATCTTCGATTATTCACAGTCGACTGTGCACTTTCAGCATCAAAAGGAGACGAGGATAATATATGGTATGTAGATTCCGGCGCATCCTTGCACATGCCTGGTAAGAGAGATTTTTTTGAATTTCTTGAAGAATCTGCATGTGGATCAAAGATTTATTTAGGAGATGATAGTAGGTATGAGATCAAAGGATGTGGGGATATTCCTGTCAAGCTACCTAGTGGCGACATCAAACATCTCAGAAATGTTAACAATGTAAACTTTGAAACGGGAACTATAAACTCAAAACGGGAACTCTGGCCCAAAAACCCCAAAAAACATCAAAAACAGTGCTAAAAACGAAAAGTGTGTATACTGGAACGATGTTTTTTTT
>APFE030655065.1:20565-48425 GCA_000404065.3 Pinus taeda
TAACAAATATATTCTAATTTTATCATTGCTTAAAATTTTTGATAGGTAAATTTGTTTTGAATGGAGGGTTTTATCGGGGTTAAAGCGATGGAGGCGACCAGAACCGTGAAGCAACTCATTGTCGATCAGGTCTCCGAGTTTAAGGAAGTTTCCAGCTTAGTCGACAAGGATGGGGACGTCAAAAGAGGAATGGCGGTAGAGGTTTCCGACCTATGCCTTGGACGGAAGCAGACGGGGCGGAGTTCTGAAGACGGGGCCGCAGCAGAGTCATACTGTAAACAGGGCCGAGTTTTGAAACAAATCAATGGCTACCCCAGTGAGCGGATCGACCCTGGTTTTCTCCGCTATAAGGTTTTCAAATCCGCTGGTGTGGACATGGGAATCAGAGCAAAACGCATGGCGAAAGCATTGTTTGCTCTTTACCAGAAGTACGCGGATGAGCAGTCGAAGAAGGAGTTTAAAGACATTCCCGTCGGGTATGACAGGACTCTGCCGGCGGCAGATCCAAGGAGCTGTGTACCGGAGAAACTCGGAGGACTTTCTGCTGATCAGCGCTCTGCTCTAGAGCTTTTGGCCAAAGCCAGAGACGCGACAGGGTTGGGATCTGAAGGTTTCCGCACTGGATCGGCTGTTAAAATCAAAGAAAGGGGTCTGCATGAAGCAGATCTGCACTCCCCCTTTAAGGATTGGCCCAAACATTTCAGATTTGGCTCGGATCTAACAGATTTGGCCAATATCAGAGAACAGACAGAACCTAGGCAACAGATCGGCGACAATGAGTACAGATCGAGCATCCAGACTGTAGATCTTGACCTGCAAATGGAAGTTCGACACTATATGAGGTTAGATCTGGAGGAACGCTTACAGCCAGAGCACACCGGAAATAGCCGCATCGCCGATTTAGGTGGACCAAGATCTCAGTCATCACCCAGCCCTCAGGTAACACTAACTCGTTATCAGATTTTTATTAAAACCCCTAAAAGGAAAACTTGCTTAGTGTGGGTACATGCAGAAAGCACTATCATGCAGTTGAAACAGCAAATATGGGCATTGACGGGATACCCAGTTCAGATCCAACATTTGGTCAGTGGTAAGAGGTCCCTCCAGGAGAGCAGAACCCTAAAAAACTATGAGATTAATCGAGGAACATCCATTGTTTTAAACTTCAGATTGAGACGAGGGGCCCTGCCTCAGGGACAACCAAGCTCCTCAGGAGGAGATAAGGGGAAAAAGACAGCACCTCAGCAACAACCCAAGGGAGGCTCCTCCTACAAAAATATTTTACAGGGTAGTAGAGATTCAGGGCCTTCTCTAGATCAAGGTGGATATACACCCAGGCCATACATAGTAGATCAGTTAGGGCAAACTCCAGCCCTTAACTTGGATTCTACGGGGCTTGACGATTTCGTTAAGTGTTATGAAACACAGGCCCTAATATGCCGTTTTAACAGCTTTTGGCCAAAGACTTTTGATCTATTTCACTGGATATTTACCACTTGGACCATGGAATGTGACATACATTTATGCTCCAAGGGGTTTTTTATAGTTAGATTTGCATCCAAGGAAGTCAGAGATACAATCATCAACGCTGGGCCTTGGTTTTTGCAGAACAGTGGGGCTGTTTATGACCCCATGGTCAGATTTTGATCCAAACAAAATGACTGTCTCCAAAGTGCCGGTCTGGGTCCGCCTATATAACCTTCCCCTTCACTTTTGGAGTGAAAGAGTTTTGGAAGGAATTGGGAACAGTATAGGGAAATATATCAAAACATATCTGGAAATGATTGATGAGAGGGTCTACACTTTTGCACGCATCTGCGTGGAAGTAGATTTAAGCAAAGGACTGCCGGACAATATAAGGTTGATCTATAAACAACAAAACTGGCTACAAGGACTAGACTATGAAAACACGGCTTTCCGATGCAGGCTCTACAGGAAGACAGGACACTTGCAAAGCACATGTCCAGAAGCCAAGAAAGCAAACAGTAAAAAGAAGCAGAAAGGGAAGCAGAGGAAAGGATGGCAATTTCCCCCCCTGTCTCAGAGGACGAAGAATCAGAAGCAAAAGAGGAAGATACACCTGTGGAGAAAGCTGAAAGGAAGGAGACTCAGAAGGAAACCACACCAGAAAACAAGGCGCCAAAGTCCCACACAAGTCAAGCAAAGAAGGCAAACGAGGATTTGAGTACGCGTGGGATCAAACGGCAACACCACTCAGATACTTCAGACCCTACCCAGACAAGGAATCAACCTCACAAAAAGCAGAAACACAGTTAGTCATAGCCTCGATTGAGCCCACCCAAGGCAAGTGGCGCAAGGTCCAAAAGAAAAAAGGGAGAAAAACTTGAAGCTTTCGGCTTTCAGTTTCTCTGCCTTCTTATTTCCTTCTTCTTTCTCCTTTCTCTTCTAAATGCACGTTAGTTTTTTAACGATTGCATGGGGTGCATATGCACTCAAGCCCAATGGGCACCTTATGGAAATGCTTCAATGCATCTGCTTGTGTAACTTTTCATTTTTTAAATAAAAGGTTACCGATTTTTCCTTTGGAAAAAAAAAATTTGATAGGTTATTTTATAGAGTTTAAAATTTATTTATCAGAAATAAAAGATTAATTTGAAAATTAAAATTTCAAAAAAGAAACTCACTTTTGTCCAAAATATTAATGATCAAAGCATGCACCTATTTCAGGATCTCGTACTGATCAAAGCATGCTCTGGTACTTGGTACTTCTGTACTTTACCACAATTCAATTTGTTTCATTTCAAAATATTTAAGTAAACGTTGAGCGAGGCCTGCAATTTCAAATCCTCAATTGAATAAAAAATTGATGATATTTTTGAATTTTTCATACTTTGGAAGTTCTATTCAAAATTGTAAGCATCATACTTCCACTTATTTGAAAACTTTTTTTGAAAAACTTACAAGTTTATTCTAGAACACAAAATAAATCATCCAATGAAAACTAAATCAAATATACAGCAAGTGCAAAAAATTAGAGATCACATAGTAAAATTACTAATCAACTAGTGTAATAACTCTTATAATACAACTCCATCAAAGCTATGCTGCACATTTGAGTGAAATTCATAAAGAACTCACTCAAATGATTGTGGTAGTAAATGCAATTTTGAAGAAATTTCTATTAATTAGAAAATTATGTTTCTTAATAGACCACACAAAACTTTTACCGCACTACGTACTTGCTATACATAGATCTATTTCACTACTTAGATTATAAATTGCTTCGATATGCTATCTAAAAGTGAAATCACAGGAAAAAAACGTATTTGTATAGGGTGAGAAATTGGGTCTAAAAGTGAAATTGCAAAAAAAAACCTATGGCTATATATATTTGTATAGGGTGATAAATTGGGTGAGAAAGTTGGGAATGTAAATTAGGGAAAAATTAATCCAACCAAAAAATATCACTAGAAAAGCGTTTTTTATTGGAAAGTGTTTATGAAAAATGGTAATTACTAAATCTAAATGTCTTCATTTTTTTTGAGGAGATTTTAGGCACTTGCTCTACATAGATCTACTACACTTCTTCGATTATAAATTGGTTCAATATGTTATCTAAAAGTGAAATTGCAGAAACAAACATGGTTGTATAGATTTGTATGGGTTGAGAAATGGTTCCGAATGCAAATTAGGAAAAAATTAATCCAACCAAAAAATATCACTGGAAAAACGTTTTTGATTTAAAAGTGTTTTTGAAAAAATGATAATTACCAAATCTAAATATGTCAATTTTTTTTTTTTAGATTTTAAGCCAACTAACCATAAATTTATCAAGTGATAATCAAATTTAACGGATGGTCCATCTTAACTCATTTCCAAAATTATGAAAATAACCCATCAAATTCTAAGTTTATATCTACTCTTATTTATAAACATTAATTTTAAATGTTCATTATTCATAAATATTTAATAATAAATTTTAAAATGAATTTTTTTAATAAAGTCTTTAATGGCTAACCATATGTCGCCCACACGATACATGGATCTGTATATTACAGCTGATTTAACAACAGTCTAAAGAGTTTAATAAAGAAATTTAGTTAGCAATTAGTATATTTAAAATTTTATTAGTTATAGCTTCGATTGAGCCCACCCAAGGCGAGTGGCGCAAGGTCGAAAAGAAAAAAAGGGAGAAAAACTTGAAGTTTCCGGCTTTCAGTTTCTCTGCCTTATTATTTCCTTCTTCTTTCTCCTTTCTCTTCTAAATGCACGTTAGTTTTTTAAAGATTGCATGGGGTGCATATGCACTCGAGCCCAATGGGCACCTTATGGAAATGCTTCAATGCATTTGCTTGTGTAACTTTTCATTTTTTAAATAAAAGCTTACTGATTTTTCCTTTGGAAAAAAAAAAAAAAATTGATAGGTTATTTTATAGAGTTTAAAATTTATTTATCAGAAATAAAAGATTAATTTGAAAATTAAAATTTCAAAAAAGAAACTCACTTCTGTCCAAAATATTAATGATCAAAGCATGCACCTATTTCAGGATCTCGTACTGATCAAAGCATGCCCTATTACTTGGTACTTCTGTACTTTACCACAATTCAATTTGTTTCATTTCAAAATATTTAAATAAACGTTGAGCCAGGCCTGGAATTTCAAATCCTCAATTGAATAAAAATTTGATGATATTTTTGAATTTTTCATACTTTGGAAATTCTATTCAAAATTGTAAGCATCATACTTCCACTTATTTGAAAACTTTCTTTCAAAAACTTACAAGTTTATTCTAGAACACAAAATAAATCATCCAATGAAAACTAAATCAAATATACAGCAAGTGCAAAAAATTAGAGATCACATAGTAAAATTACTAATCAACTAGTATAATACAACTCCATCAAAGCCGTGCTGCACATTTGAGTGAAATTCATAAAGAACTCACTCGAATGATTGTGGTAGTAAATGCAGTTTTGAAGAAATTTCAACTAATTAAAGAATTATGTTTCTTAATAGACCACACAACTTTTACGGGACTACGTACTTTCTATACATAGATCTATTGCACTACTTAGATTATAAATTGCTTCGATATGCTATCTAAAAGTGAAATGGCAGGAAAAAAAACATATTTGTATAGGGTGAGAAATTGGGTCTAAAAGTGAAATTGCATTAAAAAATTATGGCTATATATATTTGTATAGGGTGATAGATTGGGTGAGAAATTTGAGAATGTAAATTAGGGAAAAATTAATCCAACCAAAAAATATCTCTAGAAAAGCGTTTTTTTTTATTGAAAAGTGTTTTTGAAAAAATGGTAATTACTAAATCTAAATGTTTTAATTTTTTTTTAAGGATATTTTAGGCACTTGCTTTAAATAGAGCTACTACACTACTTCAATTATAAATTGGTTCAATATGCTATCTAAAAGTGAAATTGCAGAAACAAACATGGTTGTATAGATTTGTATGGGTTGAGAAATAGTTCCGAATGTAAATTAGGAAAAATTTAATCCAACCAAAAAATATCACTGGAAAAACGTTTTTGTTTTAAAAGTGTTTTTGAAAAAATGATAATTACCAAATCTAAATATATCAATTTTATTTTTTTTTAGATTTTAAACCAACTAACCATAAATTTAACAAATGATAATCAAATTTAACTTGATGTTCCATCTTAACTCATTTCAAAAATTATGAAAATAACCATCAAATTCTAAGTTTATATCTACTCTTATTTATAAACATTAATTTTAAATGTTCATTATTCATAAATATTTAATAGTAAATTTTAAAATGAATTTTTTTAATAAAGTTTACCATATGTCGCCCACACGATACTTGGACCTGTATATTACAGGCTGATTCAACAACAATCGATACTTGGACCTGTATATTACAGGCTGATTTAACAACAATCCAAAGAGTTTAATAAATAAATTTAGTTAGCGATTAGTATGTTTAAACTTTTATTAATCTTGTTACTAATTTGTGAAGGAAGTATGCGTAGATCGCTGAGTAGAAGTATTTATTTCTGAGATAGTACATGACTTTGATCGTTGAATGGTTTTTGTTAATATTTTAATGTGTGAATGAAGTATTTATTTCTGAGAGAATACATGACTTTGATTACTGAAGGGTTTTGGTTAATATTTTAATGTGTCAATGATGTTCGTGGTTGAATATTGGTTTATTTGTTTATTGAAAATAGAGGATGATTTTATAATGCTTACATTAGCTTTGAGTCATGTTAGATATTATGTCAACTTATAACTGATGGACTATAATTAAAGTATATAGTGATATTTTTCCAAAATAGTATATTTTATTGAAAGTCAAATATTATGGAGAAAATGTAAAAAAAATATGCAATAATAGATCATAATTATACTTCATTTAAAGTCAATTTCTCGAGAAATTACAGAAAAATTTATCAATAGGAATATCTCAGTACATATATACTTTATTAAACATAACCAAGAAGAACTTTCAAAGTACAAGAATCCTTCTTGACTTTGTATTTGTCCATACCTCATAAACTGCATTCTAATCAATATTAGAAGATTCAGGCCTATTCAAATATACTCTCATTCGAGCATCTAGTGTATCCAAATCTAGCCTCGATTTTCTAATGTCCTTGATGATGTTTTTCTTAGAAACTCCCCTTTCATAATCCACTGTACTTGTAGGAATAGTGAGTACAACTTGCCATAATTTCATCATATTAAGATAATTTGTGTCATTGTTTTGTGTTACAAAAGACTTTCCATGCTCCTTGCATAGAAAACCCTCACAATCCAAATTTAATGAATCAACAAAAAGGTGCAACTCTCTTTTACAAGATTTAACATCAAATAAATCTACAAATCCAATATAACTTGATATGGTATGTTGCAAATGTTGGAAAAGCTTTAAAATCCAATGCTCTTAATTTTTCTCATGAATATGATGCTCTTCTGTATAATAACAAGGGTTGAAAAATTTGGCTGCATTGAAAAGATGAAGGCCTAGAAATATTTCATTCAAAGAATCTATGAGACTCTCTATATAACCTTCTATGAGTTGCTCGCAATCCTCTTGTGTACCTTCAATACAAGGTTTCATAGATTCTTTCTGTGCTTCACTGGATTCAATATCCATGACTGAGATAAAAATGTATCGTAACTCATGTCTATCTACAATTGTCCCTTCATCTTTAATATCAATGTATCCATTTTGAGAATCACTCAAAAATTTTGAAAGATAAGATGTGCCTTCTGCAAATGTCTCTTTTCTCAAGAACCATTTAGATAATGTGCTTATAATTACTTCAAGTGCTAACCCAATAGTTGTAATTTCTACATTTTCTTCTTGAAAAGGCACGTTCAACTTTTTCAATTCCCTTAGTACATCAACAAACATATGTAAACAAAACTGGATAGCATATATTCATGTCTTGTCATACGATGATGAAGTTTTATTTTTTTTCATTTTTCCACAAAGTTAAAATTGTTGGGATAAGATTCACAAAACTTATAATAACACCCCCTTTAGATAACCATCTCACTGAATGTATTTGTAGAAAATCAATAACATCAATTTGCATGACTCTAAGCAAATCATTAAGTTTATTATTTCTCTGTGGGGATTTTTGAACCCATGAATACACTTTGTTTGCAATTTTTTCAAAAAACAGTAACTCAGGAAATTTCTTAGAATCATCTAATGCTACTAAAGACTCACGATGAGCCACAAAATGAATTGTAATAAGGTTTGGATTGTTCTTTTTCCGAAATGAAACAAGACCATTTTCATGTCCAATCATTGTTGAAGCCCCATCTATAGAAACAACTATCAAATGTTTATATTGAAGGCCTCTAACATTTATTAATTGACTCACATTATCATATATTTTTTTCCTTTTCCATCCACTACATCCTTGAGCTTCATAAACTGGGAGAAAGCTGGCATAAGCAACAAGGTGTTGCTTTAAGGTTCAATCAGTGCTTTCATCAACCATCAATGAAAAGAATGGACTTTCGAACATATTCTTTATCTGATTTTGTTAAAGATGTTTTGATATGTAATATATAAAATCGTTTGTAGACTTACTATTTGTGTATGAAGAATACTCTAAAGACTAAATGGTATATTTGGAATTTTTGCATCCATTGGAAATTTGCAAAGCTTCTCATACTTTGATAGAGATAAATCTCCTTCACAAATGAAATATGATACTTTCATTGCAGAAATCACTTTCCTTATTAGAATCTGTGACCTGTCTAATATGATATGGCTATGGGATGCAAGGATTTAGTTGGATGATTGGTCAATCTATTTTTTAACGAGTGGGGTCAGCGAAGAGATATGATACTTTCATTGCAGAAATCACTTTCCTTATTAGAATCTCTGACCTGTCTAATATGATATGGCTATGGGATGCAAGGATTTAGTTGGATGATTGGTCAGTCTATTTTTTAACGAGCGGGGTCAGCGAAGAGAGTGACTCAACTCACTCTTGGTTTGAAATGTGTGGGAGAAATAAGGCTTTTGTCACATGGCAAGGCCGATTTTCCTTGTCACTGCTCTTGCCAGGTTTATACCCATCCCTGGGGTCGTGTTCAGTCTGGACTATATATATATATATATTATAATATAGATTATTTAATTAATTAGAAAAGAAAATAATCCTTTTTTTCTAATTTTTGGTAGAGTCAAAAGTAACTATTTCTAATTTTTGGTAGAGTAAAAAATAACTATTTTATTATAATTGTTGGAATGGTTTATTTTTCTATTTAACCCGTTGTCATCATCTGATTTTTAGTAAATTTTGATGAAATTAACATAGAAAAAATTCTCAAAAATTAATATGAATCACCTAACCCTAAATTCGATCATATACAAATATTATGAAAAATAATAAAATAACTAAATCCTTACTATCCAAATATTTGGTGACTCTCAAAATGTCACCAATTGGGTCAACGGAAATGCATCATGTCAAAACCAGACTTTAAAGCCTCTATTAGAAGAAGTTCTGCTATTAAAGTCGTCCTTTAACAGTTTACATTTATGTCATATCTACAGGGAAAATAATGAAGAAGCCGATCAGCTTTCCAAAGCTGGTTTACAACAGATCCTGGGAGGATGGGCGATAAAGGAATTTTTTCAGGGGCAACAATCCTTATCTCAGCAGCCACCATTCGCTCCTCCTTCATGAGCGGGGATTGTCTTCCTCTCACATATCTATAACAGGTTTTGTTATGATTACAGATTCAAAGACTCTGTTTTCATATTCCTTTTAGAGTATTATCTGTCCCAGGTCGCATCAGAAAGTTTTCAAAACTCAAACAACATCCACGCTGTGGACTGATTATATGCTCTGTTTTTAACCTTCCGGGTTTGTTTTCCTTCATAGAAGGAGTCCCCATAAATTGCTGTTAAAATATTATGGTTCTTAAATATCGCTGATATAAGGAATGATGGTCAGCAATCCTTACCAGCGCAGTGTGTTTTTTGAAGTTTTTAAAAAAAAAGCTCAAAAGAAGTTACAGCCAATTATAGAACAGCTTCAGCCGAGCAACTTCTACGGAAGTGATCCAATCAGAATGTAAAAAAATTTTCATTTTGCTAATGAAAAGTTTTTTTTTTTTTCTTTGGAAAAAAACAAAATAATAACTAAACTTTATTACTATTTATTTGAATTTTTTAACCAATACAAAAATTTCGTCATCTCCATAGTTAGGTATTTATTAAATGTTCTCCATAGTTTCTTCACCTTTATAAATTTAACGTTTTAATTAAAGGCAAAGTTGATGATCATTTGACTAAGTATTAAACCCTCTCCGTAGTTTCTGTCACCTTTCCAAGTTTAAGTTTTTTAGTGAAAACTGCAGCTCTGTATCCCATTTTATTTTACTAATCGAAATATTTTATTAAATGCAAAGTTGTAAACTTGTATAAATCCATACATCTTTTATTAAACTCTAAATCAAATCCATTTTACTCTTGTGAATTTGCATTGACCCCAGGAAAATAATTACCCAATTACTCCATTGTATGGGACAACACAAGTTGCAACTACAACTCTTATAGAGGAGGTAATAAAATTAATAAAAATACCAAATTTTAAAAATTATTTTTATTAAAGAGAATAACTGTAATATAAAAATTAGTTTGTATCATTGAAATTTTGATAAATCTGAAATTACACTATATATAATAAATTTAGATATATGTTATATAATTAAGATGGTTTAAAAAAAATTTGCATTTTTGTAAAAACAAATTTTTTTTATGCAGTGAAACTTATGGCAGGATAGTTGAGAACCATATGTTATATAATTAAGATAGTTTTAAAAAAAATTGCATTTCTGTAAAAACAATTTTTTTTAATGCAGTGGAAGTTATGGCAAGATAGTTGAAAACCAAAAAGGTGTGGATGAATTTGAAGAAAGGCATCACCAAGTGGGAAACCAAGAAAATGCAAAAGCTTAACTGCAAAATGGAAAAGCATGGCTTTGTAACCATCTACACAAATGAAAATGAGAATATATGAGTTGAAATGGAAAATGTAAAAAGAACAATTAAACGATCATCTACACAAATGAAAATGAGAATATATGAGTTGAAATGGAAAATGTAAAAAGAACAATTAAACGATCAAAATAAAATGCAACAATTTAATGCTAGACTTAAGAGAATACCAGTGTTGATAACATCCATGGGATTATAAGCCATGGAAACCATTAACCCCACATTGAAGTTAGCTATGACTTAGGTAGTCCTCTAAGGTTCTTGTCTCTTTGATCTCCAATAAAATGATCGACTCTATTCATGTGGGCTACAAGGAAAGGGAAAAGTGTTATGCTCTTCTAATACCCATCTCTTGCATGGCTTGAGGAAGGGCAAAAAAAACACTCAATGAGCCAATCAAACACTTTGTCCATGATAAAATTAACAGAGAGCTTTGTGTACTCTAATGCCACAACCCTTCGCATTCCTTAAAACACACTTTGATACCCATTTCCTGCAAAGCTCGAAAAAGGTTATAACAAGCTCAAATAATTGTCTGATCACTTAGTCCATCATTGGATTGACATACAAATTTTTGTACACCCACTTCATAATCACTCCCCGGGGCCCCTCGGAACATTTTTTACTTGTTCGTAAAATGTGTAAGATCCACTGATCCTTCTAGGTTGACAATCGATGAGAATGTGCCTTCCTTGAGCACAAATGATGTGAGGGTTCAACTAATGCTAAGTTTTCGATTTGGATTCATCTCATCTGAAAGGGAAGAGGTTAAAATGTCTAAGTTCATGAATATCCACTTAAAAAATGAAATAAAAAACGTAGTGACACACCAAACACAAATATCATTATATATTTTTATTGATTTGACAATAGTTACATATATAGAAATATATCACCAACTCGATACGATGTAGGTGGATCTCATTAACTAGAAATAACTAGTGAAACTCATAGCAATTAACACCTTGTACCACACCTATAAGCATTAATTCTAAGTTTGTCCCTTAATGCTTACATTACAAATATAAAAAATCACAGGCAAAGTTGATGATCATTTGACTAAGTATTAAACCCTCTCCGTAGTTTCTGTCACCTTTGAAAATTTAAGTTTTTTAGTGAAATCTACAACTCTGTATCGTATTTTATTTTACTAATCGAAATATTTAACTAAGCGCAAAGCTGTAAACCTGTATAAATCCTACATATATTATTAAACTCTAAATCAAATCCATTTTACTCTTGTGAATTTGTATTGACCCCATGAAATATGGGACAACACAATTTGCAACTACAACTCGAGGACGTAATATAATTAATAAAAATACAAAAATTTTAAAATGATTTTTATTAAAGAGAATAAATGTACTATAAAAATTAGTTTATATCCTTGAAATTTTGATAAATCTGAAATTACACTATATATAATAAATTTAGACATATGTTATATAATTAAGATAGTTTAAAAAAAAATTGCATTTCTGTAAAAACGATTTTTTTTTATGCAGTGGAACTTATGGGTAGTTGAGAACCATATGTTATATAATTAAGATAGTTTAAAAAAAAATTGCATTTTTGTAAAACAATTTTTTTAACGCAGTGGAACTTATGGCAGGATAGTTGAAAACCAAAAAGATGTTGATGAATTTTAAGAAAGGCATCAAAAAGTACAACAAAATGCAAAAGCTTAACTCCAAAACGCAAAAGCACAACTTTGGAACCATCTACACAAATGAAAAGGAGAATATATGAGTTGAAATGGAAAATGAAAAAGGAACAATTAAACGATAAAAATCAAATGCAACAGTTTAATGCTAGACCTAAGAGAATACGAGTGTTGATAACATCCATGGGATTCTAAGCCATGGAAACCACTAACCCTGCATTAAAGCTAGCTATGACTTAGGTAGTCCTCTAGGGTTCTCGTCTCTTTGATCTCCAATAGAATGAACGACTCTATTTGTGTGGGCCAAAAGGAACGGGAAAAGTGTTACACTCTTCTAATACCCATCTCTTGCATGGCTTGAGGAAGGGCAAAACACACTCAATGAACCAATCAAACACTTTGTCCATGATCAAATTAATAGAAAGCTTTGTGTACTCCAATGCTACAACCTCTCTCATTCCTTAAAACATGCTTTGATACCCATTTTGTGGAAAGCTCAAAGAAGGTTAGAACAAGCTCAAATAATTGTCTGATCACTTAGTACATCGTTGGACTGACATACAAGTTTTGTACACCCATGTCGTAATCACTCCCCGGAGCACCCTCGAAACATTTTTTACTTGTTCATAAAATGTCTAAGATCCACTAATCCTTCTAGGTTGACAATCGATGAGAATGTGCCTTCCTTGAGCACAGATGATCTGAGGGTTCAAATAATGTTAAGTTTTCGATTTGGATGCATCCCAGCTAAAAGAGAAGAGGTTAAAATGTCTAAGTTCATGAATATCCACTTAAAAAATTAAATAACAAACATAGTGACACACCAAACACAAATATCATTATATATTTTTGTTTATTTGACAATAGTTACATATATATAAATACATCACCAACTTGATACAGTGTAGGTGGATCTCATTAACTAAAAATAACTAGTGAAACTCACAACAATTAACACCTTGTACCACACCTATAAGCATTAATTCTAAGTCTCTCCCTTAATGCTTACATCACAAATATCAAAAATCACAAATTACAATACTGAAATTAGACATTGATGTTTATCTAATCTGGTCATCATAGCACTTTCACCCACTTTGGCATCTCACACACTACGCTCTTTCTCCACCACAACGTCGAGCTTACCACTTGACCCATTTAAGATAAAACTACTTCTGACCATCACCGTCATACTTGTAAAATTAACAATATTGACACACTCGGCTCGTCGGGGTTTCTGCAAGGAAAACATTCAAGTAACTCAATCAATCTATGGACATGCATCCATTTGTTGAATACATGGTATTTCACCGTATTCACTAGTTATTGAGGAAGACCATCTAGATATTCAATGCATTCAAAAGTTAATTGTAAAATATGACCTCTTAAACGCACACACGAAATAACTTGTAAACTGATGTTTCTTTCTCCAGACGATGGGATCAACATATAACATATTGTAAACATATTCAAATCAACGATGTTCTTGTATCACTGTATGCAGCAAAACCCACCAATTTGAATTATGTTGCTACGCTCTATAATTTTGGTTCTTCATAATTCATTACAAATAAAAAATACAAGAGTGAACTTTTCCCACCACTAATTAAATTTGAAACCCACACCACATAATTATTTGCAATTGAAAGCTTCCAAAGCAAACAACAATATACAATGATTGCGAAGCTACAAGCACACACATGGACTTTTGGTTTTTTCTTCTTTGACTTCCCCATGGCTTCTAAAGAAGAAAGACAACACTTCCAACATGAGAAAATATCCTAGCACTTAATTTAGCCAAAAAATATGGTTGATTCAATGACCCTAAATCCAAGTCTCTAGGGTTTCTTCCAGTCATAGGTACCGTCAGGCTCAAGGAAATTTTACCACTCAAAACCCCCTTGAAACGAGATTAGAGATTCACAATATAATAATGAAATACAAAAAAAGAAAAAAGTAATTACACCAACAAACGTAAGAAACTAACCAAGTCATGATTGAGTCTTCTTGCCATTGAACAAAAAGTTCACCTGTATCCCATAGTAAACAATCATCTAGATCATCTTGAAGGTCTCGAGTTCGAATCTTGATGAAACCCCTTTCCACAATTTCGCTACAAATACCACTAACAAATTTGATATAGATACAAAACATATAATTTCGATGGGGTATTTCATATTTCAGGAGTTGGGAATTCATAAATTCACAAATTTTATGGAAATTCTTCAATAACAAGACAAATACATTCCTTTGACAATGACTATGCAAATTTTTTGAGCAGCACATGTGCAATACTTTGGATGGTGATTTTGTACTCCAGATCCTTCTCACAGTCACACGTAGCAAAACTATCAAATTCAATACTCCAAAAATCATTCATACTGAAAATAAACACTCTCGCATTCTACCTTATGTAAAAGGATTTAAGCTTGTATAACTGGCATCATCATAACAGTGCTCTTGAGGGAACTGTGGCTAAACCTATTTTGTTACCAACTCAAAAACGAGAGAGCAAGCATAGTTACACACAAAACACAATCTCACTATATTTGTATCGATTTAACAATGGTGATGCAGGAGCATCTAGACCTAGCCAACAATGTGATGGAGTGGTCACATGTTGTGGCTAATGCAAGTTTGGAGGAAGACCTGGTTGTTAAATTTGTATTAATTTCAAATAAATGTAAGTAGTTAAGAGTGGCCTAATTCTAAACAGAATTTGGAATAAAATGGCAAATGATCCTCCCTGCGTGGAGATCAAGCCAAGTAGTCTAGTTTGTTTGGATTAGGATAGGATTAAATTTTCAATGTATAATTTATTCCTCCAATTGTGGAGGAGATGGTTAACTTAGCATATATGTGTTCCTTTATTTTCTGAGAAGGCAGAAGCGAAAAAAAGAGGGAGAGGACCGAGAGTATTGTAGCCTACGGGGAGCATAGGAGGGAAAGGCCATTAACTAGAGAAATCGGGCCAGAAAGGGGAGAGAGCCCCAAATATAGTTTTGTATGTATGCCTATACACAGAGAATTGATTTAGAGTGTGGAATCAAGTAATTGAATGCATCTCTTTTAAGGCAGAGGTCTTTATTTATATAATCTGGCCTAAGGCGGGACTGTTATTGTTTATTGTGGAATGATCAGCGTTGCATGCATAATTATATAATTGGCCCATGGAGGCCTCGAATGCTTGCTCCTTCTCTATATGTAAATGGTTTTGGCATTGGCTTTGTGTTTTTATACTCTACTGTAGAAATCCCCATGGTTAAGGCAAACTTAGTGTAATTTGGGTCCGCAAGCAGAAAACCCATTTACACAGAGAAACAACGCAAAACCACTATGTGGATCGTTATAACAAACTTGAAATAATATAAATGTTACTTTTGAGTTACATCGAATCCGATACATAAATCGTGTCGCATCAGAGGAAGAAAACCGGCTTGTGATCGCCGAATTCCGATAGCGCAACCTACCTGGACCCGAAACAATATAGTGCCGATTGGATAGCTTATCGGGTCCGTAAAGGCCATCGCATCGTAGGGTTTTGAATCAGGGGCTATATATTGTTAAGCGCCATTATTATTTCCGATAGTGATTACACTATCGCATCGGAACTCCACCAAGGATAGCGCTAATAGTTATAGGCATTGAGACTGCGATCGTTGATATTGCGATCTAATCTGAGCCATTCGATCAGCCAGATCTAGATCTGCATCGTTAACACATATAGCTATGTAAAAGGGGTGGAAAAGCTTTGTTTCGGCCTTTTGAAGAGTATTTGGTCCCGAAATGCAAAAATGCGTAGTTTAAGCTTTTTCGAAGGCTTTCCACTCCCGTTAGAGTTTGTAGAGAAAAGGTGTAAAGTGGGGTGATTTGGGATTTTTAAGGCCAAAAGCATATAAAAATGCTTGTAATATGCATGCATGTGGGCATGGAGATTTAAAGGACCATTAAGGGGAAATTAAGCCCCGATAAGGTATATTTGTGTGGCAGCCTTAGGGTTGCATCATTTTTGGTATCAGAGTAGGAAAAGGAAGAAAATTCCGTGTGAAGGAACTAAAAACATATTTGTGTTAAGATATTTATGCAGGAAAGAGGAAGGATCAGATTCTAATCTGACAGAAGGAAAGCACACAGAGATGATGTATAGTAGAACTTGCATATGCAAAAGATAGAGGAAATCCATTCAAAATACAGGTGGCAGCATAAGAAAGTGTAAAGACTGCAGCAATATAGAACAAGAGAAGCTGTGAGAGAAGAACCAGATGTGTTCTTAAAAGCAGAGCAAGGAAAGCACTCTGAAGTGGCAGTGAACTTGAAGAATCCAAAAGAGATTGGAAAAAGAGGACATCTGAAGTGTTCTCAAGAGAGAGTGAGATATTGCAGAAGCCTAGAAGGAGCAAAGGTGTTGCTCAGGAGGGGGTCCTAGATAGAGGACTGTGCTTACCAAAAGACTAAGTGAGGAGAGCTTACTGAGGTAAGATCGCAGTAAGGGGGACTTGCTGTTGCAAAGGCTTGTTGCAGAGGAGTGAGGAGTTCATGGAAAGAGAGGAGAAGAAGATGACTACAAATAGTCATAGCAGAGGTTCAGAAAGAAGCCATAGTAGAAGGATAGATGCCAAAGAAAATGGCGTGAGGATGAGTCAAGGAGAGTTTAACAGAGAGAGCGCTGAGATAGATCTCTGGATTGGAATATTTATGAAGATGTTGCAGAGAAGTGATGAAGACCAGAAGCATGGTTGGACCATGAGGAAGAAAGTAAAGTGGCAGAGGCTATGAGAAAAGAGAAATCAGCAATTGAAGTTAGAGATAGCAGAAGAATTGAGAAAGATTAAGCAGATATTGAGTGCTCAAGAGGAACCAGAGGAACTTAGAGAAGCAAAAGCAGGAATGGAATTTTCTATTTGTAGACCAGAACAAGGTGAAATGTTGGGTGAAGAGGATAATGAGAGATCAACTGAAGATCTCATGGACTATTGGCATAGTTCAGAAAAATTCGAAGATATGTTGACAAGGGAAGCCGATGAGGCAATGAAGCCTTGTGATTTTAATTCTCATAGTTTGTGTATGTTTGTAGGATATATAGAGGATGATGGATAGTCTGGTGAAACCTTCACAAATAGGAATGAAGCTCTTGAGGTGAAGTATGATGGACAATCCCTTTTAGAGGAAGAAGGTGATGATCTATTGCAGCAGAAGGAGTTCATAGATGAAATTCTGTTTGGTGTGAAACAATCAGATGAAGTTGATATGGACCAGAAGTCTAATGACAATGCCATAGTGATATTCCAAGAAGGTAAACAATTGAATTTGTTTAATAAAATTGATGAAAGAAGTTTGCAATATGATAGTGCAGAAGACATGATAACCCAGGAGGATTTCCAGGGAAAGAATGAAGCTGGGAATGGAAGTTGTGATGAACTACTTGAGAGATTTCACAAGGAAATGGAACTTTTGGAAAGACTACTCAAGGAACCTAAAGGATAAATGAAGCTTTCAGAACCTGATGGAGAAAAGGCTATGGTTACTATGCATGGTGTGGAAGACAAAATTAAGAAATATGACGCTGAAATCAGAGTAATTGAGCAGAGATTATTTGGAGGTGAGATGAAAGATCAGGAGCAACAAGGAAGTTATGTCCTTAGAGACATGAAGAAGACAAAAGTATTAATCCAGCAAGATGAAGATGGAAGGAACCAGAAATTTGAAACAGATGATTAGCTATATGAGAATGAATTTGAGGAAGGCATTAGATTGCAGAATTATAGCAACTTGTAGCAGAATGAAGAACAAGAGGTTAGCCTGGCAGTACAAAGAAAGACAATTGAAGATCGAAGATACAGATGGAGAATGAAGAAAAGCGTCAAGTGGAAATATTGACGAAGAAGAGGCTGAAGAAGACATTTCAATAGTAGACAAATATAATTCCATAATCCTTAAGACCGCAAAAATGAAGTTACTGGAAGAAGAAATATTCCATGTAGCTAAACAAGCAGGAAAAATTCTGAGATTTCAAGAAATTTGTGAAGTTACAGGTATGCTGAGAATTGAATTATGAAGTGGTGAAGTCATTGCAGAGGATCAATGGAGAAGGCATTTATACATTTCAAAAATGTATATGGGAAAATATGGACACACAGATTATGATGTTCTTATTCAAGAACACAATCAGTTGCAGGAGGATAGTATTCAACACAGGAGAAGTGAAGTGGACAAAGAAATGGATGAGTTGTGGAAACTCTTACAGAAACATTCCAATAAAACAAGCAAAGGACAAAAGAAGAAAGGAAGATTGGCTGGAAGGAATGCTACAGGTGAAGGGAATGGAAAACTGCGAATTAGAGTGAGCAAAACAACAGTAAGATATATGAAAAGAACAACAGTAGACTGTGAAAGCACGACCAATGGGGCATTACAACATAAAGGATGGAGACTTGAGGGACAAACAACAACAGCAATAACCAACGACAGACTACCAAACCAAGTATGGGATCCAGGAGGACACAGATCAGAAGTGCATGATCAGGAGATCATGATTAATTTAAACCTTGGGAGTCTAATGTAGGAGCATCTAGACCTAGCCAACAATGTGATGGAGTGGTCACATGTTGTGGCTAACGCAAACTTGGAGGAAGACTTAGTTGTTAAACTTGTATTAATTTCAAATAAATGTAAGTAGTTAAGAGTGGCTTAATTCTGAACAGAATTGGGAATAAAATGGAAAATGATCGTCCCTGCGTGGAGATCAAGTCAAGTAGTCTAGTTTGTTTAGATTAGGATATGATTAAATTCTAAATGTATAATTTATTCCTCCAATTGTGGAGGAGATGGTTAACTTAGCATATATGTGTTCCTTTCTTTTCCTGAAAAGGCAGAAGCGAGACAGAGAGGGAGAGGACTGAGAGTATTGTAGCCTACAGGCAGCATAGGAGGGAAAGGCCATTAACTAGAGAAATCGGGTCAAAGAGGGGAGAGAACCCCAAATAGAGTTTTGTATGTATGTATGTACAGAGAGAATTGATTTAGAGTGTGGAACCAAGTAATTGAATGCATTTCTTTTAAGGCGGAGGTCTTTGTTTGTATAATCTGGCCTAAGGCGGGACTCTGTTATTGTTTATTGTGGAAAGATCAGTGTGGCATGCATAATTATATAATTGGCCCGTGGAGGCCTCGAATGCTTGCTCCTCCTCTGTATGTGAATGATTTTGGCATTGGCTCTGTGTTTTTATACTCTATCGTAGAAATCCCCATAATTAAAGCAAACTTAGTGTAAGTTGGGTCCGCAAGTGGAAACCCATTTACATAAAGAAACAGGGAAAAACGACTAAGCGGATTGTTATAACGAACCTGCAATAATATACATGTTACTTTTGAGTTATATCGGATCCGATACATAGATCGCATCGCATCGGAGGAAGGGAATCGTCTTGTGATCGCTGAATTCTGATAACGCAACCTACCAAGACTCGAAACAGTATAGTGCCGATTGGATAGCCTATTGGGTTCGTAAAGGCCATCGCATTGGAGGGTTTTGAAGCGGGGGTTATATATTGTTAAGCGCCATTATTATTGCTGATAGCGATTACGCTATCACATCGGAACTCTGCCAAGGATAGCGTTGACAGTTATGGGCATTGAGGCTGTGATCACCGATATTGCGATCTAATATGATCCGTCCAATCGGCCATATCTATATCTACGTCGTTAACACATATAGTTGTGTAAAAGGGGCGTAAAAGATTTGTTTTGGCCTTTTGAAGAGAATTTGGTCCTCAAAGGGAAAAAGGCATAGTTTAAGCTTTTTCGAAGGCTTTCCACTCCTGATAGAGTAAAGGGGCTATATTTTGTAGGGAAAGGGTGTAAAGTGGAGTGATTTGGGATTTTTAAGGCCAAAAGCATATAAAACACTTCCGTTATGCATGCATGTGGGCATGGAGCTTTAAAGGGCCATTAAGGAGAAATTAAGCCCCGATAAGGTATATTTGTGTGGAAACCTTAGGGTTGCATCAAATGGTTACATATATAGGAGTAGATTACAGACTAGATCCAATAGAAGTGGACTTGATAAACTAAAAATTGCTAAGCTAGAAATTCACAAAACAATAACACACCTATAACCATTAATTCTGATTGAACCAAATAGTGAAAAATTGGAGAAAAATTGAAACTATTATAATTTGAATTTTCAAAAAAAGAAAAACAAAGACATAAATATTTATAAATTCAATATGCACTTTTTATCCATACATACCAAGTTTAATTATAAAAAATAAGTTTTAATTTTTAATAAAAAATATATTCCTAATTTATCATTGCTTAAAATTTTTGATAGGTATTTTATAGAGTTTAAAAATTTATTTGTCAGAAATAAAAGATTGATTTGAAAATTAAATTTTCAAAAAAGAAACTCACTTCTGTCCAAAATATTAATGATCAAAGCATGCATCTATTTCAGGATCTGGTAATCAAAGCATGCTATGGTACTTATGTACTTTACCACGATTCAATTTGTTTCATTTCTAAATATTTAAATAATTTCAAATCCTCAATTGAATAAAAATTTGATGATATTTTTGAATTTTTCATACTTTCTATTGGAAATTCTATTTAAAATTGTAAGCATCATACTCCCACTTATTTGAAAACTTTCTTTCAAAAACTTACAAGTTTATTCTAGAACACAAAATAAATCATCCAATAAAAACTAAATCAAATATACAGCAAGTGCAAAAAATTAAAGATCACATAGTAAAATTACTAATCAACTAGTGCAATAGCTCTTATAATACAACTCCATCAAAGCTGTGCTGCACATTTGAGTGAAATTCATAAAGAACTCACTCGAATGATTGTGGTAGTAAATGCAATTTTGAAGAAATTTCTATTAATTAGAGAATTATGTTTCTTAATAGACCACACAAAACTTTTATCGCACTACGTATTTGCTATACATAGATCTATTGCACTACTTAGATTATAAAGTGAAATTGCATAAAAAAAAACTATGGCTATATATATTTGTATTAGGTGATAAATTGGGTGAGAAATTTGGGAATGTAAATTAGGGAAAAATTAATCCAACCAAAAAATATCACTAGAAAAGAGTTTTTTTTATTGAAAAGTGTTTATGAAAAAATGGTAATTACTAAATCTAAATGTCTTAATTTATTTTTTTGAGGAGATTTTAGGCACTTCTCTACATAGATCTACTGCACTGCTTCGATTATAAATTGGTTCAATATGCTATCTAAAAGTCAAATTGCAGAAACAAACATGGTTGTATAGATTTGTATGGGTTGAGAAATGGTTCCTAATGTAAATTAGGAAAAAATTAATCGAACCAAAAAATATCACTAGAAAAACGTTTTTGATTTAAAAGTGTTTTTGAAAAAATGATAATTACCAAATCTAAATATGTCAATTTTTTTTTTTTAGATTTTAAGCCAACTAACCATAAATTTAACAAGTGATAATCAAATTTAACTCATGGTCCATCTTAACTCATTTCCAAAATTATGAAAATAACCCATCAAATTCTAAGTTTATATCTACTCTTATTTATAAACATTAATTTTAAATGTTCATTATTCATAGATATTTAATAATAAATTTTAAAATGAATTTTGTTAATAAAGTCTTTAATGGCTAACCATATGTAGCCCACACGATACATGGACCTGTATATTACAGGCTGATTTAACAACAATCTAAAGAGTTTAATAAAGAAATTTAGTTAGCGATTAGTATATTTAAACTTTTATTAATCTTGTTACTAATTTGTGAAGGAAGTATGTGTAAATTGCTGAGTAGAAGTAGAGAGTACATGACTTTGATCGTTGAATGGTTTTTGTTAATATTTTAATGTGTGAATGAAGTATTTATTTCTGAGAGAATACATGACTTTGATCATTGAAGGGTTTTTGGTCAATATTTTAATGTGTCAATAATGTTCGTGGTTGAATATTGGTTCATTTGTTTATTGAAAATAGAGGAGGATTCTATAATGCTTACACCAGCTTTGAGTCATGTTAGATATTATGTCAACTTATAACTGATGGACTATAATTAAAGTATATAGTGATATTTTTCCAAAGTATAGTATATTTCATTGAAAGTCAAACATTATGGAGAAAATGTAAAAAAAATATGCAATAATAGATCATAATTATAATTCATTTAAAGTCAGTTTGGGGAGAAATTACTGAAAAACTTATCAATAGGAATATCTCAGTACATATATCCTTTATTAAACATAACCAAGAAGAACTTTCAAAGCACAAGAATCCTTCTTGACTTTGTATCTGTCCATACCTCATAAACTGCATGCCAATCAATATTAGAAGATTCAGGCCCATTCAAAGATACTCTCATTCCAGCATCTAGTGTATCCAAATCTAGCCTTGATTTTCTAATGTCCTTGATGATGTTTTTCTTAGAAACTCCCCTTTCATAATCCACTGTACTTGTAGGAATAGTGAGTACAACTTGCCATAATTTCATCATATTAAGATAATTTGTGTCATAGTTTTGTGTTACAAAAAACTTTCCATGCTCCTTTCATAGAAAAACCCTCACAATCCAAATTTAATGAATCAACAAAAAGGTGCAACTCTCTTTTACAATATTTAACATCAAATAAATCTACAAATCCAATATAGCTTGATATGGTATGTTGCAAATGTTGGAAAAGCTTTAAAATCCAATGCTCTTAATTTTTCTCATGAATATGATGCTCTTCTGGATAATAACAAGGGTTGAAAAATTTGGCTGCATTGAAAAGATGAAGGCCTAGAAATATTTCATTCAAATAATCTATGAGACTCTCCATATAACCTTCTATGAGTTGCTCGCAATCCTCTTGTGTCCCTTCAGTACAAGGTTTCATAGATTCTTTCTGTGCTTCACTGGATTCAATATCCATGACTGAGATAAAAATGTATCGTAACTCATGTCTATCTACAATTGTCCCTTCATCTTTAATATCAATGTATCCATTTTGAGAATCACTCAAAATTTTTGAAAGATAAGTTGTGCCTTCTGCAAATGTCTCTTTTCTCAAGAACCATCTAGATAATGTGCTTATAATTACTTCAAGTGCTAACCCAATAGTTGTAATTTCTACATTTTCTTCTTGAAAAGGCATGTTCAACTTTTTCAATTCCCTTAGTACATCAACAAACATATGTAAACAAAACTGGATAGCATATATTCATGTCTTGTCATAGGATGATGAGTTTTTTTTTTTTTCATTTTTCCACAAAGTTAAAATTGTTGGGATAAGATTCACAAGACTTATAATAACACCCCCTTTAGATAACCATCTCACTGAATTTATTTGTAGAAAATCAATAATATCAATTTGCATGACTCTAAGCAAATCATTAAGTTTATTATTTCTCTGTGGGGATTTCTGAACCCATGAACACACTTTGTTTGCCATTTTTTCAAAAAAAAGTAACTCAAGAAATTTCTTAGAATCATCTAATGCTACTAAGACTCACGATGAGCCACAAAATGAATTGTAATAAGGTTTGGATTGTTCTTTTTCCGAAATGAAACAAGACCATTTTCATGTCCAATCATTGTTGAAGCCCCATCTATAGAAACAACTATCAAATGTTTATATTGAAGGCCTCTAACATTTATTAATTGACTCACATTATCATATATTTTTTTCCTTTTCCATCCACTACATCCTTGAGCTTCATAAACTGGGAGAAAGGTGGCCTGAGACCCTTTGAATATAAATAGGTTGCATAAGCAACAAGGTGTTGCTTTAAGGTTCAATCAGTGCTTCCATCAACCAACAATGAAAAGAATGGACTTTCAAACATATTCCTTATCTAGTTTTGTTAAAGATGTTTTGATATGCAATATATAAAATCGTTTGTAGACTTACTATTTGTGTATGAAGAATACTCTAAAGACTAAATAGTATATTTGGAATTTTTGTATCCATTGGAAATTTTCAAAACTTCTCATACTTTGATAGAGATAAATCTCCTTCACAAATGAAATATGATACTTTCATTGCAGAAATTACTTTCCTTATTAGAATCTTCGACCTGTCTAATGTGATATGGCTATGGGATGCAAGGATTTAGTTGGATGATTGGTCAGTCTATTTTTTAACGAGCGGGGTCAGCGAAGAGAGTGACTCAACTCACTCTTGGTTTGAAATGTGTGGGAGAAATAAGGCTTTTGTCACATGGCAAGGCCGATTTTCCTTGTTACTTACTGCTCTTGCCAGGTTTATACCCATCCCCGAGGTCATGTTCAGTCTGGACTATATATATATAATTTAGTTATTTAAATTAGAAAGAAAATATTTTTTTTTCTAATTTTTGGTAGAGTCAAAAGTAACTATTTTTCTAATTTTTGGTAGAGTCAAAATTAACTATTTTATTATAATTGCTGGCATGGTTTACCTTTCTATTTAATCCGTTGTCATCATCTAATTTTTAGTAAATTTGGATGAAATTAACACGGAAAAATTCTCAAAAATTAATATGAATCACCTAACCCTAAATTCGATCATATACCAATATTATGAAAAATAATAAAATAATTAAACTTTATTACTATTTATTTGAATTTTTTAACTAATACAAAAATTTCGTCATCTCCATAGTTAGGTATTTATTAAATGTTCTCCATAGTTTCTTTCACCTTTATAAATTTAACGTTTTAATTAAAGGCAAAGTTGATGATCATTTGACTAAGTATTAAACCATCTTCGTAGTTTCTGTCACCTTTCCAAATTTAAGTTTTTTAGTGAAAACTGCATCTCTGTATCCCATTTTATTTTACTAATCGAAATATTTTATTAAATGCAAAGTTGTAAACTTGTATAAATCCATACATATTTTATTAAACTCTAAATCAAATCCATTTTACTCTTGTGAATTTGTATTGACCCCAGGAAAATAATTACCCAATTACTCCATTGTATGGGACAACACAAGTTGCAACTACAACTCTTATAGAGGAGGTAATAAAATTAATAAAAATACCAAATTTTAAAAATTATTTTTATTAAAGAGAATAACTGTAATATAAAAATTAGTTTGTATCATTGAAATTTTGATAAATCTGAAATTACACTATATATAATAAATTTAGATATATGTTATATAATTAAGATAGTTTAAAAAAAAATTGCATTTTTGTAAAAACAATTTTTTTTATGCAGTGGAACTTATGGCAGGATAGTTGAGAACCATATGTTATATAATTAAGATAGTTTTAAAAAAAATTGCATTTCTGTAAAAACAATTTTTTAATGCAGTGGAAGTTATGGCAAGATAGTTGAAAACCAAAAAGGTGTGGATGAATTTTAAGAAAGGCATCAACAAGTGGGAAACCAAGAAAATGCAAAAGCTTAACTGCAAAATGCAAAAGCATGGCTTTGAAACCATCTACACAAATGAAAATGACAATATATGAGTTGAAATGGAAAATGTAAAAGGAACAATTAAACGATCATCTACACAAATGAAAATGAGAATATATGAGTTGAAATGGAAAATGTAAAAAGAACAATTAAACGATCAAAATAAAATGCAACAATTTAATGCTAGACTTAAGAGAATACCAGTGTTGATAACATCCATGGGATTATAAGCCATGGAAACCACTAACTCCGCATTGAAGTTAGCTATGACTTAGGTAGTCCTCTAAGGTTCTTGCCTCTTTGATCTCCAATAAAATGATTGACTCTATTCGTGTGGGCTACAGGGAAAGGGAAAAGTGTTACGCTCTTCTAATACCCATCTCTTGAATGGCTTGAGGAAGGGCAAAAAGAACACTCGATGAGCCAATCAAACACTTTGTCCATAATAAAATTAACAGAGAGCTTTGTGTACTCTAATGCCACAACCCTTCGCATTCCTTAAAACACACTTTGATACCCATTTCCGCAAATCTCGAAGAAGGTTAGAACAAGCTCAAATAATTGTCTGATCACTTAGTCCATCATTTGATTGACATACAAATTTTTCTACACCCACGTCGTAATCACTCCCCGGGCGCCCTCGGAACATTTTTTACTTGTTCGTAAAATGTGTAAGATCCACTTATCCTTCTAGGTTTACAATCGATGAGAATGTGCCTTCCTTGAGCACAGATGATGTGAGGGTTCAACTAATGCTAAGTTTTCGATTTGGATTCATCTCAGCTAAAAGGGAAGAGGTTAAAATGTCTAAGTTCATGAATATTCACTTAAAAAATGAAATAAAAAACATAGTGACACACCAAACACAAACATCATTATATATTTTTATTGATTTGACAATAGTTACATATATAGAAATATATCACCAACTGGATACGATGTAGGTGGATCTCATTAACTAGAAATAACTAGTGAAACTCACAACAATGTACCACATCTATAAGCATTAATTCTAAGTCTCTCCCTTAATGCTAACATTACAAATATCAAAAATCACAGGCAAAGTTGATGATCATTTGAGTAAGTATTAAACCCTCTCCGTAGTTTCTGTCACCTTTGCAAATTTAAGTTTTTTAGTGAAATCTACAGCTCTGTATCCCATTTTATTTTACTAATCAAAATATTTTATTAAGCGCAACCCTGTAAACCTGTATAAATCCTACATATATTATTAAACTCTAAATCAAATCCATTTTACTCTTGTGAATTTGTATTGACCCCAGGAAAATAATTACCCAATTACTCCATTGTATGGGACAACACAAGTTGCAACTACAACTCTTATAGACGACGTAATATAATTAATAAAAATACAAAAATTTTAAAATGATTTTCATTAAAGAGAATAAATGTACTATAAAAATTAGTTTATATCCTTGAAATTTTAATAAATCTGAAATTACACTATATATAATAAATTTAGACATATGCTATATAATTAAGATAGTTTAAAAAAAAATTGCATTTCTGTAATTTTTTATTTTTTATTTTTTTATTATTATTATTTTTTTTTTAATGCAGTGGAACTTATCAGAGGGTAGTTGAGAACCATATGTTATATAATTAAGACAGTTTAAAAAAAAATGCATTTTTGTAAAACAATTTTTTTAACGCAGTGGAACTTATGGCAGGATAGTTGAAAAACAAAAAGGTATTGATGAATTTTAAGAAAGGCATCAAAAAGTGGGAAACTTTGATAGGGAGGAAAGTTAAAATAGTACAATACAAGAAAATGCAAAAGCTTAACTCCAAAACGCAAAAGCACAGCTTTGGAACCATCTACACAAATGAAAATGAGAATATATGAGTTGAAATGGAAAATGAAAAAGGAACAATCAAACGATAAAAATCAAATGCAACAATTTAATGCTAGACTTAAGAGAATACGAGTGTTGATAACATCCATGGGATTATAAGCCATGGAAACCACTAACCCTGCATTAAAGCTAGCTATGACTTAGGTAGTCCTCTAGGGTTCTCGTCTCTTTGATCTCCAATAGAATGAATGACTCTATTTGTGTGGGCCAAAAGGAAAGGGAAAAGTGTTACACTCTTCTAATACCCATCTCTTGCATGGCTTAAGGAAGGGCAAAACACACTCAATGAACCAATCAAACACTTTGTCCATGATCAAATTAATAGAAAGCTTTGTGTACTCCGATGCCACAACCCCTCGCATTCCTTAAAACATGCTTTGATACCCATTTTGTGGAAAACTCAAAGAAGGTTAGAACAAGCTCAAATAATTGTCTGATCACTTAGTCCATCGT
>APFE030655069.1:0-13724 GCA_000404065.3 Pinus taeda
AATCTTCTGAACAAAAACAGGTTCAGAATGATGACTCCATTGCTGTAGTTCTTCTTGCTGCAGCTTTGTCTCAAGCTGCAAAAACTCAATATTCTCATGTGCAGTTTGCAGAGAGGTTTGGATGTCAAAGAGAGTTTCTTTGTTAACTTTGACCATCTCATCAACAGTGGAATGAATTAGGATATTCAATAACTTTAATGCATCTTCAAGTCTGGCCATTTTTCTTCAATGTCTGATTTACACCTTAAAAATTGATCACAACCAACAATATTCTTTATAAATGTGCAACAAATGATTAGTGTGCAACCATGTACAGTTTTCAAAATTACAACGTATAGGTATTGCAGAAGGACCATTTAACGTTGTATTCACATCATTCACCCCAGTCACAAACAGTGGTAATGAACTAGTCATTCAACGCACTGAGCTATTAACACCAACACAATACAAAGGGTCTGACTGCTTTGACTCAACGCACAATATATAGCTTCGAGAGAATGCCCAGCTCAGGCAACAGACACACAAAGAATGAGATAATGCAGCATATGCTCAGTCAAGTCTTCAAATCTTTGCACAGAAATTGTAGAGTACACTAGCCCAATAGAAAGTGCAGTTTCTAATTTGGCATCAATTGCTCTACCATGATTTGTAAGAGAAAAGGGTATTCCTATTAAGTTTCATCCTTCAAAGCTCGTTGGAAACCTGGGTTCTAAGAACCGATACTTTGATTTTGATAAGCTAGGAGAGGTTACATCAATTATTACTCAAAACCAGAATAAAATCATTGATATGAACTACTATCCTGTGGAAACTTGAAAAGATCGAACTGAGATGCACTATGGAATCATTGCTGGAAGAGTTATTTCATCTCACCTCCCTTAAACATTTGAGAATGTATGCAAGCGGGAAGTCGCTAACGGAAAAAATATACTTTCGATGGACCTCAGTATCCAAGCTCTTGCTTTCCAGCAAAACGCTTGTCGCTGTGAGGAATATCTAATTCTCCATCCAAAACACCCTTCAGAGCTCCGAAAACACAGTGGTCCTCTCAGAAAACAATGTAGCATGCACTAACTTGTACAACTCTTCTATGTTCTCAGGCTTAATTTACTGACTGACCTCCGTTGAACATCAGAATTCATGTGCTGTAAGAGCTTCAATAGTATTCCTGGGGTCAGCGACGCCATCTCAAAATAGAAATGTTTCAGTCAATCAGGTGTTACTGTAAGGATATTTATTTTTCTGTTCAAATCTTCCCAAACCATCTTTACGCGTCAAGCCGTTTCTCTAGCCGTCTTATTAGGTCGTTTCATGTTAAAAGCGGGCTGTTTTGGTATTTACTCCAGCAACACACGGAAACTTCGAGCCGTCGCAAGACTTGGAACACGCAAAAGAATTAATAATATCCTCATTGATACTTATAAATGCCACATCGCAGGTCAGTTCGATCAACAACAGCAAAGAATTGTCTCGGGAGTATGGCTCTCAACAACAGATTTACAAATAAGCCTAGTGTCTTGGTATCCTGCACTGCTTGCTCTAGCTATCCCCGGTGAAGGTGTTCCTATCGGTTCGCCTTCTGGAGATGACGAAGTTGTAGTTGTCGCTGCAGTTCCAGATTGTTTCATAAGTGCGAAGGTTTCTCATGAGCGCCCGTCCAAAGATCAGGTCTTGAGCTCATTCGATGTTGCTAAACAAGATGCCTTCACATATGAATGATTGTTCTTAGTGCCAGGTGGTCCCTTGGATGCTCCTTCCTTTTTTTTCTTTTAGAAGACTACATGAATCGCGCTGTTACAGAGCAAGGTATAAACCTAACGACAACCGGATTCGAAACTGGTATGAGAAAACATCCTTCGTGTTTCCAAAAGCATGGACGTAAACTGTAATTACAGGAGACTAGGGGCAATCGCTATCACGATTGACCAATCCCGCAGATGCACAATAGAGCATAAGAAACTAATGGTGAAGTTATGGAATAACGCCTTGCCGCATGAGGATGACAAGAGCCAGGAGGTTCTGTGTTTAAGCAACGTTTAAACGTAAGAGCGTTACAGTCAGCAAAGGCTTTGGAGCACAAAGCGTTACAATCAGTCCAGGAATGTCTAAAGCAGGTTTTGATGATTCATCGGTTCCAATTCCGAACGCTTGCACACAAATGCAGAGAACAGTTACAACACCTCAAACAATCCTTGAAGCAGTGAGGATGTGGATACCAGCGGCCATTAACACAACTGACACAGGCATTTCTAACATAAATTAGCTTTCTGTAAAGCGTTGAGCAGAGACATTACTCTGCCAAAACATTACCACCGGCAGAAACTGAAACGACACACAAGGACCAATCTCTCTTAATATGATAATTGCACCCAATCTCTCTTAATATGATAATTGCACTCCATACCCAGCACCAACCAACTTTCATGAGTGCCAGGGTTGACAGGTAGATTTTAGAGCGTTAGAGTAGGTGGATAGTGAGGGGGAGCGTTTTTATGAAAACGCATCTGATAAGATGTCATATTCACAGCGTAACAAAGCGCAGTTAATGACGGTAGGGCAGCACTATTCAAGGCAGCTCACAGGCCACACATCATGGCTCTGATACCATGTTAAACACACATGGGGAGCGAGAACAAATGTGAAAGATAAAGCATGCGATACAATTTTATTAACAATTTGATATACATTTATAGTACATTTGGTGACCATTGGGATTCACATCCCAAGGTCCCTTAGACTACTTAGTCAGTTCGGCTTCCACACTAACCCTTTAGGATTAGGTGTCCAACAAGAATAAAAAAGGTGCTTCGAGTGGATATAACACCGATATGGTGAAAATAATTTTAGGATTGACATTTTTTAAATTTGACATTTTTTTTGGTGCTATTGAGTAGTGTAAGCACAAATGCATTAAATATAGGTGGAACACCACTTTTATAAATAATGCTTCCACAGTGCACTATATTGTGCACGCACCAGGAAGTGATCATACTTTTTTAGAATTGGGTCATCATCATAGTATAGCATTCGACTAGGAAAAATGAATTTTATGACCAACATTTGTGTAAATTTAATCCTTTTCTGGTGCTATCGAGTAGTATATGCACTGATGCGTTTTTTTATTTAGTGCACCATTTTTTAAAAATAAATCTTCCATGATGCACTATGTTATATGAGGCACTGGTTCTTATATGTATCGTAAAGCACCGATGCATTTTTATATTATAGTCACACCATCAAAAAATCATTCGCTAAAATATCTGCTTGCCCACCTTTGTTAGTGACCTCTGCTACAAATAGAGTTTTAAGCTATTTTTATAGGGGTTTCAACAAAATCCTCCACTATAGGGTCATTTAGTTGTAGTGATAGCTCAACACTTTCATAGTCAACATATTATATTCTTATTCATGGTTATACAATGGTGTGGAATCCCTTGTGAAATCTCATAAGATCCCTTTAGTTGGGTCATTTATAGAGCCAAAGGGTAGAAACACGATTAAGCAGGAAGTTTCAGAATACTTGGACCAACTGAAGCATATTTCTACCAAAGAAGACTTAGATATTAATATAGACACCATGCATAAATATAATGGTGGCCCTCCTAAATCAATACTATGTTTTTCTTATTAAAGAAGGGGACACAAACCGGTTCCAAAACTATCTACCCAGATGCAATGGAAGCTAGATTCTAGTATCGCTTAATCTTCTTGCAAATTTTGAGGAGACGATCACATAGTACAAAGCTTGGCATCACTATGTAACTAAATATTTACACATTGAAGTTGATGAGATAGAGTTTCCTTAGACTCAAGCTTTATGTGCCTAGTTTATCTTATTAAGGGCTACCCATTTTTGTCTCATATGGGATTTTGTATTATTGTATTTGAAATAAAATATGTAAGTGGAAGTCCAAGTGTCAATTATGGAACATGAAAATTCATTGGTTACGAAAATACAAAAGAGGTCAAAAATTCATGATGGCAGCTCAAAGGTCAAAAAGGGAGATGAAGAGTCATCCCACTTGTTATAAATAAACTCTGATAACTCAAGAAAAGGGCTTGGGAGCTTTTAATTCTCTAGTTTAGCAAAGGAGGAATATCATTCTTTGGAGAAGCAAGTGTTGGCTTCATGTTCCACTATTGTGGCTGGCGTCTTGTCAATGTGATTCTATGGCTGGAACTTTCACTCTATAATAAAATCTTAAATCTTGGATGCCTCCATGCTTATGTCATGGATGTAGTAAGACTATTCTTTATATATTTCCGATGTATGTTGTTTCAATTACGCTAATTCCAATGGAATAATTTTTTTTGTTTAGTATGTATCTTGTTGGATGCATGTTGCTTATGTTATTGCGCTCATTGTTATCTTGCAAACTATTTTGCATGTTAACTAAAGATGATTTTATGTTACTCATGTGTCTCTTCTTAGTTAGTTCTATTAATTGATTCTATGGGGCTCACTTATTTCCCTTTGATGTGATGGAACCTTTCATACATTATATTTGATGCATATCAAAGTTCATACACATGCTTTCACCAAAGTCATCTATATATCATTCTATGTGTTTGTCGTAGTAAAGGCACATCTTTGAAACCATGACTTTAACAACTGCTCATCTTTTTCGATACAGGCTCCTACTCCAAATAGTTTGGGGTCTAATTGGGACTACGCATCGAGGATAATCCCTTCCGTGTTGGAATATTCTAACACCATCAACAAAACCTTGGTCGCTATGGCATCTTTGTACTAAGGGAAAGACCCACTATGTCAAAGTATTTTTTGAGAGCGAGGATGAGGGAGAATAACTAGAGTAGGATCAAGGAGAATCACGATGAAGGGGAGTAGAGCAACAATAAGAAGAGACCCATGAAGGAGTAATTACTTCTATTATAGGAATTTTGAGGTATCACACTCTTCATATTAAGGGCACCATATAGGGTGAAAGGGTGACTATGTTGATTGATGGTGGGGCCTCCCATAATTTCATTGATGTAGAATTTGTAGCCAGAATGAAATTAAAAACTAAAGAATTTGGAGGATTTATATTTTTGATTCCTCAGAAGAAGGAACACAACCATATGTCATGCACCAAAGTAGCTCCCCCTATGAGTCTAAAAATGGGAAGCTACCTAGTTACTGATGATGTTTTGGTAGTAGACTTCCTAGAGGCCCATGTGTTATTGGGGATCCAAAGTTTGTATTCAATTTGGACTCATATAGTGAATTATCAGGAGTTGGAATTTACATTTATAGGTCCATATGGAAAAGAAGATGATGCTAAGAAGGATGCATTCATACCATCTCAAGATTGTGACATCCAACAGGATTGAGACAAATATTTGACATGGGGATATCGTGTGGGTTGTAGAATGTTTATTTATGGAGAAGAGGCTAGCAAAGAAGCATAAAGAGTATCCTCTTGACATCATGGCATTATTTCAAAAGCATAAGAAGGTTTTAAGAGATATACCACAAGGTTGACCGCTAGATTAGGGATTCTATCACATCGTTAAACTAGAGGAAGGGGTCCACGTTTTCATCACTACCCCTCGCCAGCATCCTAAAGCATATAATGATGAGATAGAAAAAGTACATCTAAGTTTTTGGCACTAGGACACATCCAACCTAGCTCAAGTCCTTTTTCCTCCTCAATAGTATTTTTCAATAAGAATGATGTGTCCCTAAGGATGTGTATAAACTATCAAGAACTAATCAAGAAGACCATCAAAAACCCATATCATATCCTCAAGATCAATGAACTGATGGATGAGCTAAAGGGGGCCAAGTATTTCCCAACGATTTACCTCTGCTTAGGATATCATCAGTTTAGAGTTCAAGAACAAGACATTCTGAAGACAACTTTTAGATCCCACCATGGACACTATGAATTTCTAGTTATTCCCTTTGGGTTAACCAATGACCCTACTACATTTTAGTCTTCTATGGACCATGTGTTCAACAAGGAACTACACAAATTTGTGTTGGTATTCTTTGATGACATCCTGATTTATAGTCAGATGTGGGATTAACATCAACAACATTTGGATGAGGTGTTGATAATTCTAGAGGAACTTAAATCCTATGCCAAAATCTCCAAATGTGAGTTTGGCCTGATAGAGATGTTGTATCTAGGACACCTAATGAGAGGTGAAGGGGTTAAAGTGAATCAAGAGAAGATTCAGTCCATTCTTAATCGGCCCACTCACATAAATGTAACAAAATTGAGGGGCTTCTTTGGTATCTTCACTTATTATAGAATATTTGTCAAAGGGTATTCACAACCAGCAACTCTGCTTATCAATATCACTAAGAAAGGTGCCTTTGTATGGTCATAGACAAAAGAAGATGCATTCAAGTAGCTTAAGAGAGTGATGAGCTCATTATTGGTTATAACATTGTCAGGCTTCTCTCAACCATTTGTGTTAGAATGTGATGCCTCTAAGGAAGGCATCCAAATGGTTTTTACATAGAATCATCATATGATTACATTTGAAACTAGGAGGATCAATTATTATGAGCATGATTATTCTATCCATGACAAGGAGATGCGGGAAATTACGCATGGATTGGCCAAGTTTTGGTTATATCTGGTGGGTAATAGGTTTAGGGTTAAAACATATCATAATAGTCTTAGGTGCCTCCTAGATTATAAGGTGTTGAATGAGAGGAGTAAAAAATGGGAAATCAAGATCCAGGCCTATGACTTCAAGATCGAATATGTCAAAGGCAAGAGAAACACATTAGAAGATGCCTTATCCAGGAGGCTAGCTACTATTTCTCCCATAGACATTGCAACAGATTGGAACTCCCATGTTTTGGTGGAATACTGGAAAAACCAGATGAATTGTGAGATCCTTAATGGAAAGTCTCATGATGGTTGAAATCGGGTTGTAAATGACATTATCTATTATAAATATTGGATCTACTTAGTAACAAAGTCTTAGCTGATGGTGAAGTTCGTGCAACCAACCCAAGACTCTCCCCTAGTGGGTCACATGGGGTTTCTAAAGACTTATACAACTATCAGGATGAGGTTCGCATGGAAAGGACCCAAGGAAGACATTATTAGATATGTTCAAGAGTGTTGTACCTGCCAACATAATAAGGCCAAACAAACACACCGAACAAGTTTGTTACCACCATTACCCATTCCATAAAAAAATGGGGAAGTGTTTTGATGCATTTTATTATAGGATACCCTCAACATAAGGTAAAAATCATAGTTTTTTGGTCGTATCTTGGTTGACCAAGTATTCTCACTTCTTCGCCATGCCCTCCAAAATCTCAGCATCACAGATAGTAGAATTATTCTTCCAGTGAATGTTCGAACTACACAGTTTACCTAAAATAATCATCAACAACCATGATAGTAGATTTATGGGATATTTTTGGCAGGACTTATTCATATTGGTGGATACAGAGCTCACTCGTGTCATGAGCTACCACTTGCAGTGAATAAATGGTCAATAGAGTACTTGCGAAACTATGCCACAAGGAAGTAGAGAGCATGGGTGAAGTGGTTGTATCTAGGAGAATATTTCTATGAGACTACTCACCGCATGTCCATAAGAATGTCACCCTCTCAAGCATTGTATGGATATGAGACACTATATTTTTCAGATATAACATTTGGAGATAGTCGGGCTCCACTGGCTCAATATAGGATCCAAGAGTGCTAAGATATTCTGAGGGAACTCAAGGATAACCTGCAGACAACCTAGAATCAATAGAAATTCTATGCATATCAACAGACAGTGGAGAGGAGCTTCAAAGTGAGAGATATTTCGTATCTTTGTCTACAACCTTACTGGCAATCCACATTGAAGGAGAAGGGGGAATAAAAATTGAAACCATGATTTTATGGACCCTATCAAATTACCAAAATAATATGAGAAGTGGCATTTGAATTAGAGCTTCCAGTAGAGAGCAAGATACATAACATATTTCATGTCTCTCGTTTGAAAAAGGCTATTGGGAAGCATATTATTTCGTCACTTGATTTTCCTCCATTGGATGAAGAGGGGCACCTTAGCTGATTCTAGAGGGGGTTTTGGAATTACGAGAAAGGAAGATAAGAAGGACCATAAGGGAATATTTGGTGTGGTGGAAATATTTACTTTCTAGGGATGCTACCTAGGAGGGAGATCAAATATTGCAGCATCCAACATTTAAATTCGTTGAGGGAAAGCAATTTTGGGCGGGGGCTCTTTTCATATCCCTGACCAAGTGCTTGTTGAAAGAGAACACACTTTTTGGCCCTTTGTTTCCTTAGGCTAGAAACAAAGGGAGTTTTGAAAGAAGGGGACTCTCTATTTATAAATAATAGGGGAAAAGAGGGGATTTTAATAAAAAAAATTAGGGAGGATGTTGTATTTACCCAATTTATTTTTTGATGGTATTTGCTGGTGGTACTTGTGGATGGTATTATGGTTAATTATAGAAACTTGGAAAAGGCCTAATCAAAGGCTATAAAGGAAGAAGGAAAGAGGAATGGAGGGCATGGATTTTGGATGTCTTCTCTCTGCATTTTGAATGGAGACTCAAGTGAGTTTTCAATAAGGATGGGTTTCAGGAGAGATCTTCTCCCTAGCTTTAGTGTGAGCTAGCTTCACCATAGTTGACAACCCAACTTCGGCGATACTAAATATCACCCTAGCTATTTTGATTCTTTTCATTATTTGATTTGTGGAGGAGAAGCATTGGATCAGGGATTTGATAATTAAGAAGTTCAGATGTAAGTATCCTAGCAGAGATCGACCCCCGATTAGATATGGATGGTTGATCCATTATTATATATTTGACAAATCTAAGGAGTCTCTTCAGGCATCGAGTAGGTAGCTTAGGGGAGCTAGGTCACAAGAGGGTTGCCATCATTTTTAGAGGCATCTTTATCAATCTTAATCTCTTGACTTACGAGAGAATAAAATTGTAATCCCTCTTTTATTTCAATAAAATTGTAGATTTTCCCCATTCTAATAAACTTAATTCACATGTTTACAATTTCTTTTTGTCTAATGTGGTGGCACTTCTATGAGGAATAGAAGTGTGTTCTTTATCGTTTTTAGTGGTGTTTGAAATTTCTTTTGCGATTAGTCTATTTCACTATATTTTCTGCTTGGTGTATCTCACAAAATCAAAATGTCAAATGAAATGAAATTTATATTCTAAATATAATGAAAAAGAAATATTTTCATGATAAAATTTTGTATATTTGTTAATAGATTGATAATATCGTATTGCTACTATTAAAAATATATGTATTTATTCTTAAAAAACCCATTTGTAATTTTGCCATTAATAACCACTACATAGATATAGTTGTATCATGAACTATTCCCCAACCTTAATAAGAACAGAACATATTTTCATGGATACCTTAATTTCTACTACTTCCTTTATTGCTCCTAGATTATCTACGGAGCTTGCTTCCATCTGACCCAATGTCAACGAACGCATTAATGTAAACTAAGTCGTACAAAGTATTGCGCGGTAACCAAAACCAAAAAGTAAAATACAAAGTACGCTAGTGCTAAATTTTATTTATAGTTTTTAGGGAAACTTTAACCATTTATAAACTAATTATAATTCGCACTTCAATTAGTGAATTCCTTTCTTTGATCTTGCAGAAAGATCCCAATACAGTTATTGCATTAGCATTTCTTTCTTGCTATAAGTACACTCCTGGGCGAAAGATTCCTAACACGTGTGGCAGGGAAGAATTTTTTTTTTTTTTTTCTATCTTTGTGGCGTTAACATAAATATTCTATATATTTTTATTTAAAAGTAAATAAAATCAAACATAAAAGAACAAAATTCAAAAAAAATAATCAATCCATTCATTTCTTTATGCTGAGGATCTTCCACTAATGTCCATCACCTGTATTTTAGAAATAAATATAATAAATGCAAATGTGATAATGTATGGCTTATACGAAAGTGTGTGCTAATTATATATTCGAATAATACGACTAGATCGAACCGACTAATATTAGTTAATCATAAAAGTTCATACCTTTTAGCTAACATATTTGACTTTGTCTTTTCAGAATGAGTCCCGAAACTATTATAAAGAAACCAATTTATATTACATAAATATAGAAAGTGTGGAGAAGGTTTACATTTCCTTTACATTAAAATTTATTTAAAAATATTTCACTTCTATAAAACGGGCGGTGAAGATGCTCAACTGAGCTAGGATTAACTTTTACCAGTGGAAAAAGGGAAAAAACCTGTGAAGCACCCCTGAAACACGAGCAATGTATTAAAAACTTTGCCCCCTTTTTCCAAACTTTTGACGCTTGCGATATCCACTGAATAAACACAAGTCCCAAGTAGAACCTAGGTCACGGAAATTTCAGGCTGTTCCCCATGGGTTTCATTCTTTAGGTAATCCACAACGTTTTGGGCAGTGCAGAAGGCGATTGACTGAATTGTAATCATGGGGTTGGTACCACTGGCAGTGGGAAACACACTACCATCTCCCAAATAAAGTCCCTCCATCTCCCAGCTCTCGCACATTTCATCAACTACACCCTCTCCTTCTTTCGCACCCATTCTACAGCTCCCCATCTGATGCGCCGAATACAACGGCGCTCCATCTTCATTTACAACTCGATCCACATAATCCTCAAATTCTGAATCATTCCCGTTTACCTTGAAGCTCTCCACTTGCTGGTGGTGGCTGCCCACCTCGGCAGCGCCCGCAGCGACGAGCACGCGCAACGCCTTTTCAACGCCTGCCCTCGCCCTCGTCTCATCGTCGTTTCTTAATTTGTAATGAATGTTGAGACTCCCGTCGCTCTTCGTTCCCACGGTGCCGCTGCCGCTGTCGCGAAGAAGAACGATTAGACTACATGTTCGAGAGTATCTCGCCATGCTTTCTTTATAGTTGGAACCAGACTTCCACGGCATTGCAGCAGCGAATGTCCCCGGGTGCAGGCTAGGGGTCTGGATGAGAGCCCCGTAACCCGATGTTTGCCAATTTGCGGCTTTGTTTGAGAAAGCTGTCATTATTGCTCCTTCGTAGCAACTTCCCTCGGGGGCGGTTCCCTGCGGGAAATATCCCCACACGATTTGAACAGGGTGCAAGTGCAGGTTCTTGCCTATGTGTGGATTCTTCAGTCCGCTTCTCTGCAGCAACAGAGGAGTTTGTAATGACCCACAGGCCACCACCGTGGTTCTGGACTTGATGATTAAATGTCTATCTTCGTTGCCCCCAATTTTCGCTACGACTCCGATTGCTTTTCTAGGCTTCCCGCGTGTGCCATCGCTGTGCAAAATTCGTTGCGCGTGGCACCGGGTAAGGATAACGGCCCCGGCCTTCGCAGCGTCTACCAGCCACGTTTCAGAAGTCCCCTGTTTCATGCCCCTTCTGCAGCCGAAGGTGCACCAGCCGCAAGAGTGGTCAGGTGTTGCGTTGATAGGGATGTTTGCCACATGGTATCCCAGCTTTTCGCAGCCTGTTCGCAGTACTGTGTTCTGGAAATTTTCTTTGTTGATTTCCCCTTGTACGCCCAATCGCTTGCAGACCTCATCCATGGCATCTCGGTACCTCTTGCTCCCGAATAATGGAAGATTGAGGTCTTCATTCCACTCGCGGAGGACGTGCTCTGGAGTTCGAAACGAAGCAGACCAGTTTACTGCGGATCCACCGCCGACAGTGGATCCGGCCATTACAATCATCCCCTGATCGTCTGTAGTGAGTAACTTTCCCTCTTCGTAGAGGTCTCTTATGGCTTCTCGTTCAAGAAGCGGCAACTCATGCCGAGCTATGTAACCTCCTTTTTCCAGAATTACTACTTTGAATCCGGCTTTTGCCAACACCGCCGCTGCTACTCCTCCCCCAGACCCTGAACCGACAATAACTACGTCACATTCCAAGACGTGGTCACTTGATTTTGCACCTGCTGCGTTGGTTACAGATGAATCAACTGTTAAATTGAATGCGCGATTCTTGAGTGCCATGTCCAGATCTTCTTTTGAGAGCACAGACACGTCTATTACTGAATCCTCCAGCGGTTTGGGTGTGAGTGTCGCGCTCATGGCAACTGGATCAGGTCCACAGTATCCGATGGCTTTCCAGAAAGGATTATGTCCACTCCCGTTCACCTGTGAACAAAGCAATGTAAAAGCCTTGAAGAATCCGGAATTTAAAGAATCCGGGGTCTTAAAGAATCCGGAATTTAAACAATCCGGCATCTTAAAGAATCCGGAATTTAAACAATCCGGAATTTAAACAATCCGGGATCTTAAAGAATCCCGAATTTAAAGAAGCTGGAATTTAAAGAATTCAGATATGCCGGAATTTAAAGAATCCGGGATCTTACTCTGGTGAAATGATTCCACGCAACGCTGTTCTTGAACGCTTTGAAAATGGTCCGGAAGAATGAAAGGGAACTTGTAGACCAGCTCTGAAGAACCTGCTCCCGTGCTTCTAAACTCAAATCTCCAAATCTTTTTACAAACGGAAATTCTCTCGCCAACGCCAGCTTGCCTGCGAGTAAGAACGTTCCCAGAGGTGTGGAGAGCAACCACAGTATTTTCTTTATCATATGCACTTCTGCAGGTCTGAATATTTCTTGCATCGTTCCTCCAACCTGCCAGAAAAAAGTGATGTTTCTTTCAGCTCACAAACACGTATCTAACAAGAATCGGTTAAAAATTTCAGATATTGTTACAGTGACATTAGAATCTACGTTTCCTGTTTCAGTGGAACTACGTTTTTATACGAATTGTGCTCCAGTTTAAATTAACCCAAATCTCCAAATCCTCATCAAAGTCCCGAAACAATAAAGATTCAAGTGCCATAACTGAATTTAACACTATTTCAAAAAAGTATTCTGTCAAATTCCAAAAGATTTCCTAAATTGACAAAGCTAAGTTGTGAGGTGGCTCACCTCTGAAGGGCTGCAGCCATCTGGAGTTGAAGCCCGATAAAATTCACAAACTTCCATCCTACTCTGGTCATCGAGTACAAGGCCACTTGCTTCTAAGGGCAGCGAAGGGAAAAACGTTGTCGAGAGCGCTCCAAGGCTTTCAATTTCACATGAACTAAAACCGTTTAGAGATTCCATTTCTCCTGCACCCTGAGAAGCCTCACAGAATAGAAATGATTTTCCTTCTCAGGGCCGGAGAGTGCAATTATGAACCAGTGGCCACGCTTTTCTCCTTTAATAAGGAAGTCGACGCAAAAAATAATAAAATGAAAACTCACGGGTTAGCGGTCGCCATTGGTGGGCGGAATCCCAGAGTGGGGCGGTGGACTGTGGCCCGCCCCCCTACTTTGAAAAATCAGATGCCAGCCATATCTGGGGTCATCAGTTTTGTGGCAGCACTTTGAGAAATCGGCGGGTGGTCTTCCATGGCGGTCTGTGGCAGACTTTGACAAATCGGTACCGAATAGCTCTGGTCGTTCCCTTTTAGTCGACGCAAAAAATAATGAAATGAAAACTCACGGGTTAGCGGTCGCCATTGGTTGGCGGAATCCCAGAGTGGGGCCGTGGACTGTGCGCCGTCTCCCTACTTTGAAAAATCAGATGCCAGGAATATCTGGGGTCATCCGTTTTGGGTGGGAGAAACAGTAATGAAATAAGAAGAGTTCGTTGATGTCGCGATTTAAATGGATTAGATTTTAAATATAATTTTTTGCTGAGTTCACGCATGTCGCTAATTAAATTGGTTAAACTTTAAATATATTTTTTTTCAAAGGTGTATTATAGTT
>APFE030655085.1:3863-19095 GCA_000404065.3 Pinus taeda
AGTTAAAAAAAAAAAATCAAGAAAGGATATCAGATGAGCACGTCGTTATAATAGAAAATTAGAATAAAACCAACAGAGGCACATCAAAAAATCAAGAAAGCACAAAGACGATAATCTTACTTCAAAATAAAGAAAAAAAAACTTGGAAAAAACCAAGGTGCAAGGATTCTAGAAACAGAAACGATAACTACACAAGAAATCACAAAATGTGATGGGATTTCTATTATAACAAAGGTAAAAGGTATTTAGAAACTGAAACGATAAGCGGAAAATCAAAAAAGCACAAAAGCTAAAAAGATTCTAGAAACCGAAATCAAGAAAGCACAAAAGGTAAGGAGTTTGCCCTTATAACAAAGAAAGCGCACAAGCAGTCTGAAACCCGTGAACGCTAGCTTATACAGCCATTACAGATCTCATTCAGCCAGCTCATACAGCCATTATAGATCCATTAAAGATGTCATACAGCCAGCTCATACAGCCATTAATACAGCCATTAAAGATATCATACAGCCATTACAGATCTCATGCAGCGACTATGCAGGTGTTAAATCATATGCATCCGTGTGTTAATCATGCTCTTTGTCCATTCTGTGTGGCGGTGTTTATTTGACATAAAAAGCATATGCATTGTGTGTTCAGGGTGCTCTTTGTCCATTCTGTGCAGTGGTGTTTATTTGACATCAAAAGCATATGCATGTGTGTTCAGGATGCTTTTTTATTTATATAAAAAGCATATGAATATGTGTGTTCAGTATGCTTGTCCATTTTGTGCGGCGGTGATTATTTGACATAAACCAAAATCAGCCAATACAAATCGCATACACCAATTATAGATCTCATACTACAAATCTCATACTACAAAGGGGGTGCAACACATATATATATCTATGTGTGTTTATATGTTTAGATGTTTGATAGGAATTCTCCAAATTTCACTGGGAACTCTGGGACTGGAGGAGCGCACCGAGGAGCGCACCGCAACTGCAACCAATCCCGACGCGTGTTCCATTCCATGCTCCAATCGCCACCTGCGCGCTGTCACTGGTAAGCTACAACCTCCGCGCTTTTGTTTTTACTAGCCACCTGTTTTGGCCGTCGGCTGGTCATCCAATCGCCGTCTTCGAACTGTATACGGGTCCCTTACCTCGCATTCCCTCGACACCTGCTGCTTAATAGTCCTCTCTTCCTACATGCAACCTGGAGACGTGGCTTCTCCACAAACGCCAGCTTTTTCTATATATCCCACAGCATTCAAAGGTCCCTGGTTTCCCCCCCCTGGCTCCTGTGCCCCTGGCACGGGACGCCTCATCTATCTGCCTTAGACTCTGCTATTCTGTATGACTATCTCATCTCCTGGTCCGAAGTGCCATTCCCTGGTTCATTTGCTGGTGGCGTTTGTTTCTCCCTCGTGCTGTTGCTCCTCCAGGTATGTTACATTATCTCTTTTTGCCCTCCTCTGCGTTATATTTTAATGTTAATCTGTTTCTGATCATGTTTCTTACACATTCTATATAATACCTGGTTCCATAAATAGATTCTGTGTATTTACATCTTCGTTTTATCATGGTCTTCTGTGGGTGTGGTTATCCCCTGGAAATCTCTCTTTGGCTACAACTCATATTGTTTGCATCTTATATTATTACTGCTCTGGCCGTTATATTTTCATGCATGATTGTTATTTACTGTATCTGGAACATTTTTCGGCTCAGTTAGCATGTCTGTGGGTTGTCTTTTATTCTTGAAGAGGCATTTTTACATTTATCAGCCATGCTCAGACATTCGCCTCCGTATCTGCTCCTGGTGGTGTATTATCACTGTTTACTGTTGCTGTCTCTCATGTCATAGCAACCCTGCGTCATAGCCGTCCTCACTTAGCTTTCTGTATGCGGATTTCCTCCTGGAGAGGCTCCTCCTTCTTCATGTCGTGCTCCGCCTCCGCCTCCGCCTACGCCTTCGTCTCCGCTCCTGCCGATAGCTCCTTCTCGGCTCCGCTGCCTCTTCCCGTATTTTTTGCCGGAATATTTTCCGTCGGAATTTTCCGCGTCCCTCTGACAGACTTCACCTGCCATCTTTATGATTTCAACAGAAGGAATGTCTGGGTTCGATCTTCTCCAGGCTCAATTGGGATATGCCATGATCCTTTATTGACCTTCCAACCTTCTTTTTGTCAGTGACGGTGCTCTTCGCCTACCCCTCATTATTTCTCTGTACGACTTTCTCTGTTATCCGTCCTTTTATGTGCATTTTTCGTCTTTTTCCCTCACTTCGAGGATCTTTTTTTAAAATTTTCTGCACTCGGTCCCATCTTTTTTGGCCTCACTCGGACTTTGACGGTCGTTGTCATTTACGGTCTGTGGGTTTGTTGTCCTTACACCCACCTGTTGCTCTGACTGGACCCCGCATCTTGCCCCTATGGACTCTGCGTCCGACTCATCTGCCACGGAGGCTATGATCCGGGCCGCCATCCTTGCTGAGGACTCTCGGGCTCAGGCATGTGCCTCATTGCCTGCTCGCTCCACTTTGGACCAGACCACCATTCATTCCTCTATTCATGATGCCTTCACAGGTCCTTCCAACGAATCTTATCGCTCCCACCCTCCTCTTCACCACCCGGTGTCACATGGATCCTCAAAGGGTGTGCGTGCTCCAGTTAAATCTTCGGCTCCGCCGACTGCCATCAACTTGGATGGTGCACATCTCACAGAAAGGATCAACTGTCTCCAGAAGTGCGCCCTCATTGGTCAGTGGCACTTCCCGGTGATGGATGATGTGGCCTCGAGAAAATGGATTTCTGACCACTGGAAGCCTGTTATAGGTTACACACCTATCATCTCCCACCTCATGAAGGACTGGTACTGCTTCCAATTCCTTGACGCCGCCGACTCTGATAATATTTTGCGCACTCCTTGGGTTTTCAAACGGAGCTCTCTTGCTCTTCACAGATGGTACATTGGATATGATCCGCTTACAAATACTCCCCCTCATAATTTGATTTGGGTTAAACTCCCGAATCTCCCGTTGGAATTCTGGTCAAAGGAAATATTGGAGATCATTGGGAACTCCATTGGTCGTTTTATCTATGCGGATCCCTGGGTCTTGGGGGAAAAGGACAAGCGCATTGCATGGATTCTCATTGACCATGCATACAGGGGCGGATATCCTGAACACATCGACATCACATGGTGGGGTCTCCGGATTTCTCAGAGGCTGGATTTTTGGGGCATTCCATTTCGGTGTGTTGCATGCCATCATACTGGACATCTTTTTGCGAATTTCCCCAAGCGGGACGCTCACCGTCGCCACCACCCTCATTATTCCAAATCTGCTCGCCGTCACCCTCTCGACTCCCCTCCATTATATGCAGATATGCCTTCTGTCTCTCTCCCATCTCCCCCCCTGTCTCCCCGGCTCCCCTCTAATCTCCCTCCACCCCACCTAGTTCCCTCTCATCCCCGCTTATCCCCTCCTCCCCTCTCATCCTTTCCCGAACCTCCTGTTGACGCCCCTGTCCGCTCCCCCTCCCCTATCCCGATGGGCGACTTATTCATGGGCTCACTCCCCATTATTATTTCCTCCTCCTCCCCTCCCCGGGTAGTTTCCCCCCCGCCTTACAGAGGAAAGGCCCCACTATTGACTGCTACCCCCACCAATTCCCCCGTATCCTCCCCTGTAAATCATTTTGATAGCAATGTCGATATTCTCCTTCATCATCGATCTGTGGAACTAGAACCTCGCACCATTCACAAGCCCTCTCATCGATCTTCTCCCACCATCAGCCCTGCATCGGGGAAGAATATTACTGTCCGTAAGACTGGACGGGGTGGTTCATGCCATTTCCGTGGTCGTACAAACTCAGTTGCTCAAGGGGACCGATCATCTTCTCTGATTGACATTCCTATTCTTGATATGTCATCTCCTCGCCCACAGCCTCTTAGAGCAGACGCGGCTGGACCATCCAAGTCATGATGGACATTATTTCTCTGAATATCCGTGGGCTTGGCGCTGGCCCCAAATTCCTTGCGCTCAGGCATTTTTTTACCTCTGCTCGTCCAAAGATGGTTCTTATCCAGGAATCTATGCATGATCGGCTCACCTCCATTTCTTATTTCAGGAAACTGTTCCCCTCATGGTATATCGTGGCTCTTGATGCACATGGCCATTCTGGCGGCCTTGTCGCTATGTGGAATCCTCTATGGATTCATGCTAATGCTTTCAAATGCTTCGCTGGTATTATGCTCTCTGCCACCTTTCGTGGGCACCATTTCCCCATCAATATTGTTAACATATATGCTCCATATATGAACAGGTTTCCATTCTGGCAAAATTTTTTCTCCTCGGATCTTTGTGAGATCCCTCATCTGATGCTGATTGGCGACATGAACTTTACACTATGCTCCGAGGAAGTCTGGGGCGCAGGGAGAAAAGTGGATCCCATATCAGACTATATTCGCTCCCAACTTATCATTCAGAATCTCATTGATATTGAACCTTCCCCATTGACTCATTCATGGCAGAATGGTCGGAATGGCGCGGCATACATCGCCAAGCGTATTGACAGGGTTATCATGATGTCCGACATCATTGATACAATGGGATTGCCTATTTTCACCATTGGGAATGATTCTATATCTGATCATGGACCACTTTTCATTACTTGGCGACAACAACTCTCTCGACGGTCTTACTCATTCAAATTTGATCATACTTTTCTCAATGACCCAGATTTCAATAACACCGTCACTTCTGCTTGGCATGAATCGGCATCCTGTGCCCACGGCCCCTCACTTCGTGAACGAATGGATTATGTCCGGTCCATTATCAGGTCATGGCAAATCGAGAAAAAGAAGCATGACTGTTCTGAGCTCACCAGGATCCAGCATGATTTGGACATTATTCTATCTTCTCATGATCCGAATTCTATGACTCTTCAACATAAATGTAAGATCGCTGATCTCTCACGGCAAAAAATCCATATCTTAGAATCGAAGGAATCCTCTTGGCGTCTTAAAAGCAGGGCCTTATGGATGAGCTTGGGGGACCGCAATACTAAATTTTTTCACAAATATGCCAATCATAGACGTGAGATTAACTCCATATGGAAAATACAGGACGGTGCTGATGGTCATTTCACCTCCCAACAGGACATCACTAATGCAGCTCTTACTCATTTTAAAAATCAATATAGCCGCGGACTGGGATGTGCCATATATGATATATTATGGGGAACAAACATCTTCCCGGTCATGTTTGATGATTCCATCAATGACGAAATATTTATGCCGGTCACTGAAGATGAGCTTCAAAGAATTCTTAAGGCCTTTAGCAAGGACAAATGTCCTGGTCCCGATGGATGGACCATTGAATTCTTTTTGCACTTTTTTGATCTCATCAAACACGAACTTCTCAAGATGATTGAGGATTCTCGCATCAACGGCTTCATCCATCCTCACTCTACATCTACTCTCATTGCTCTCATCCCCAAAAAGAGAGATGCTGACACCTTCTCAGACTTTAGACCGATATCACTGTGCAACATTTCCTTTAAAATCATCTCAAAGATCATTGCGGAGTGCATCAAAGGCACTCTGGCCATCCATTTATCATGTCATCAACATGCCTTTCTGAAGGGGCGTAACATCCTGGACGCTGTAGCTTCTACCCAGGAATGCATTTTCTCGATGTTCTCCAAGAATATTGATGGGGCCATTCTAAAAATTGACCTAAAAAAGGCATACGATTGCCTGGACTGGGGTTTTATCCGCTGCCTTCTGGTTAAGATCAGTCTTCGCATGGAAATGATCTCCTGGATCATGGCGTGTATTGAGGGTGTCAAATATGCTATCAACATCAACGGGATCCCCTCCCCTTTCTTCCATGCAGGCAGAGGCCTTCGCCAAGGGTGTCCGCTTGCCCCTATTATATTCATCCTCGCCATGAATACTCTCAGCCTCCACATTAACAGGGCCGTGGCTGAACAGAGATGCATCCCCATCAATATTTGCAGACAAATATCTCTGTCCCATAATTTATTTGTCGACGATGTCCTTATATGTGCCATGCTACATCGATCATCATGGGATTGTATACTTGATATCCTCATCAAATTTAAAAAAGCCACGGGACTTTCAATCAACAAACATAAATCCATCTTATATTTCCATGGCGAGCGCACGGATTTGATACAGGACATTGCAGCTATGTTTGGGGTCCAGGCACAATCTTTGCAATACGGCATCACATATCTGGGCTTTCATCTGAAAACTCACAAGTATTCATCTTCTGATTGGGATTGGCTTATTGGGCACTATTATAACAAAATTACATCTTGGGAATACCGTGCTCTATCACTGGCAGGTCGAGTCACCCTTACAAAGGCGGTATTGACACACATGTCTGTATATTGGGTACATCTGTTCCATTTGCCCACCAGCACTATTAATCGCATCAATCAAATCACTGCTTCTTTCATTTGGGGAGGATCCACAAAGCAACAAAAGATGCACCTTGCAAAACTGGACCACATATCTATACCAAAACAGCAAGGCGGTTGGGGCATTATGAACTTACGCATTTTTGGCCGCGTGCTTCTCTGCCGATCATTATGGAGGGGTATATACGGTCACTCACCATGGAGTAATATTATTCGCATCAGATATTTGAAAGGACGACCTATGGAATTCTGGTTTCGGCGTGGAACCATTGGACCCCGATCTGGATCCCCTATTTGGCACAGTATGCGGAAAATAGAATCCCTCTTCATATCCAGGCTGAGATGGCGTATATATTCAGGCAGCAGCGTTTATATTGGTATTGATCCATTAATATGTAATCAGTCTGACATAAATCTTCCAATGGGCCTCATCTATTAGCTACAGAGACAAGGAATATTTACATGGGACAAGCTCATCAAGGATTGGCATGGAACCACACCTGAGTGGAAGAATGGACGCGACCTCAACTTATAGGACATATGGGAAGGGATATGGAAATCTATCATAGACTTGCTAAATGGAAGTACCATCCATCGACACGGAGACAAAGATCAATTATTATGGACTGTCAGTTGTTTTCGAAGACCTGTTTCTGTCAAAGATATCTACTCTCATATGATAAGAAACAGAATTCCATATCATCCTCCAACCTTTCCATTTATTTTTTGGAAGGCGAAATGTCCTCCGAAGATCATTCACTTTGCCTGGCTTGTTTTCTACAACAAGAATTTAACATGGGACAACCTCAGGAAAAGATATTGGCAAGGCCCCAGCAGATGCACTATGTGTAAATCAGATGAAGAAACAAACCTCCACATGTTCATCAAATGCCCAATCATCCAGCAGACCTGGTACGTATTGTCAAACATCTTTGATTTTCAACTGACTGATTTTATCTCTCCTAGTGCAGCCCTTATATGGTGGAGCAAATAGTCCGGGAATAGGCGATATCTCATCCTCATCCTACTATGGGCCGTATGGAAATGGCGGAATGCACATATTTTCACCGACTCCGCCATGCCTACATCGTCCATTTTTGACAACATATTGACTGATTGGCACTTGATTTATGGATCTACATGAATCACTCATCATCTCTGATATACCCTCCATGAAGACAAGTTATAATTTTTGCATTATGATTACCCCAACATTTCATAGTTTCTGATATATGCATTATTAGAATCGGATAAAATTTTTGATATATGCACAGTTATATGCACATATGTATTGGACACTATCTGGATGTGTCACACATCTGCAATTATATGATCTCAATATAATATATCTCGCTTTTTTCTTCTGAAAAAAATGTTTAGATGTTTGATAAAGCATATGATATGTGTGTTCAGAATGCTCCTTGTCCATTCTATGCGGCAGTGTTTATTCTGCCAATGAATCGAAGACTTGCGAGTTAATTTCCTTGATATGTTTCGGTGATATGTAGCTCAAGCTGAAATTGGCCCTTCAAGAAATCCACCATTTTAACTCAATTCCTTCTCCGATCTAGTTAACGGAAATCTATGGTTGTTCTGTTCTCCAATTAAATCTACCTAAATTCTTTTTACAAATTCAATAGACATTTTCTTTTACAAAATTAAATGCAGTTTGTACATTATTAGTTTCATTGTAGTTTTTTTTACTTATCTAATTTTATTATATTGAATTCTCTTATGGCTTCTATATATATTAGAGAAACACAAATAATTTTTTATTATTATTATATATTGTTTATTTTTGGTAAGTGCATTAAATTGCATTCAATTGTATTTATGATCAGATATATATTTTTTTGTAAAAGATAATTATTTATTATTATATATATATGATATTTAATATTTGTGATCATAAAAAATATGTATTTATTTAACACACATTTACATATTAACCATATATATTTTAATTTTTTTAAATTATTAGAATGTATATCCCTACTTACAGTTTAGTTATCCATTACATTTCTGGATTTGAATTAGTTTTTGTCTAACCTTCGGTCCATTTTCTTCTCATTGGGCAAATTTGACACTCGATCACACCACGTACGAATTATACTTTATAACTCTCTTTTTTACGAATGGAGTTTGTATTTGGCGCTTGTTACAACATTCATTAAATAGTTTACTTGGTTTAACAGTTATTGCATTTAATTGAGTTAATTGAGTTTAGGGTGAAATATATATTTTTGGTGTAATGTAATATTAATTTATTATTGAATTTACGCTAGTTATTGTTTTCTTGTGAATTTATCTCTTTTCAAGTATGGAATTATATATTTATTTAATATGTATTTAAATATTGTATTATATTAACTTTATCCAAAAATATTCATGTTAGAATGTATTTTTTTTAAATTGTTAGAATGTATATTTTTATTTTTTATTTTTAATTTGCACTTTAAATATTATTATGGGGTGTAATTATTTTATTAATATCTTAAAACAGATTTTAAGTTTATAATGTTTATAAAATTGTATACTATGACCATATATGTTTGTTAAAAGAATTAGTTTCACTTAATGCTAAGTAATGTTAGGTCAAGTCAAGTTTATAAATTAGATTTAAGATTTGAGTTTTTAGGATTTTAGGATTATGGGAGAGAGGGAGGGAAGGAGTGGGGGATGGATGATGACATAGAGAGAGAGAGGGAGAGGGGATAATTGGAGAGAGAGTTACGAGAATGTGACAGACTAGGATAGATGTTAATGTTAAGTGAGGGAAGAGAGAATGACAAAGAGGATGAGAGATAAAAAGAGAGAGTGAGAGAGGATAGAGAAAGGAGGAGATAAAGTGGGAAACACAAAGAGAGGGGGATAGTGAGGGAGGAGGAGGGGGAAAGAGAGGGAAAGAAATATTTAAGGTGGGAGAGGGGGGAAGAGAGAGGCAGTGAGGGTGAGACAAGGAGAGGGAGAGAAAGGGAGAGAGAATGTGAGAGCGATAGAGTGGGAGAGAGAGATAAAAAAAGAGTGAGGTAGAGAGATAGAGTGACGGAGAGAGAGAAAAGGAGAGAGGGAGGGAGAGAGGGAACGAGGGAGAGGGGGGAGGGAATGAGAGAGGAAATGAGCAAGAGAGACTGGGAAAAGGAGAGAGGGGGAGAGAGGGAAGATTTTTACGGAGAGGGAGTGAGGAGGATATAATGTCAGAGAGTGTATGTGAAGGAGCCATTTTGAGAGTGAGAAAGAGTAATATTGGGAGATAATGTGAGAGGGAGATATGAAGAGTGAGGGAGAGAAAGTGAGAGAAAGAGAGCAAGAGAGACAGAGAGAAGGGGGGATGGAAAGACAGAGAATGAGACAAGGTGGAAGGGAGGAGGAAGTTGAAAGAGAGGGAAAGGGGGGAAGATAGTGTAAGAGAGAGAATGAGATGGTGATATATTGATAGAGTTAGAGACAGAGATGGATACAGTGTCAAAGAGAGTGAGAGTGAGAAAGTGAGAGAAAGAGAGCAAGAGAGACATAGAGAAGGGGGGGGATGGAAAGAGAGAGAATTAGACAAGGTGGAAGGGAGGAGGAAGTAGAAAGAGAGGGAAAGGGGGGAAGAGAGTGTAAGAGAGAGAATGAGATGGTGATATATTGATAGAGTTAGAGATAGAGATGGATACAATGTAAAAGAGAGTGAGAGAGGCACATAGTAAGAGTTAGAGAGAATGATTGAGAAATAGTGAGAGAGAGAGAGAGATAACAAGAGTTATAGGGAGTGAGAGAGAGAGAGAGAGGGATGAAGGGATGGAATGAGGGAGGGCCTATTTTAACCCCTAAACATTCTTTCGCAATATATTCATACACATTTTTAATCTATTTATCATCTGAAAGAATATTCTCATTGGTGTTTATTTCAAAATGGATATTTATTGCAAGATGGATTTTTTGAACTAGCATCTCTCATATTTTCTCACGAATATCTATGGCCTAGCTCCCATTGAGAGAACCATGAATTTATGCTAAAACCTTTAGAGTGTTGAATCTTTAAAACTTTTGTTGTTTTGCACATAGTTTTTTCACAGGTAACGAAGAGGACAAGGGGGTTATACTTTGCTTGAATCAATCACCGAATATTTTAAACGAGAAGGAAAACAAATATGGGGTTTCATTTGATTCATTTGATGCTAATTCAAGTGTTTTTGGATTTTATTTTCATTGAGAATTACTTCCCATGATTTGTTTTTCATAGCATGTATGAGTATGATAGGAAATGTTTCTATATATTATAGTATTGTTTTACATTGCCTAAATAGATTGTTAATAATTTTAAATTAAAAAGGGAAAAATTAGGGTTTTATCTATTTTATTTGTTTATAAATAATGTTGTTTTTAATTTCCATATGTATAGGAAACATCGTCCTTTTGCAAAATATATAGATTTTTATTTACAAAAATATTGTGTCAATGTTATTTGATCTATTTTATGTAAATTTATGTGGGTAAATATATATTTGACAAAGGAATGGCCTAACTTAGTTAATGATTGTCTAGGTCGTATATATGACTACACAACATGAAATTCTTATTCTATGGACCTTTTCTTAGAAATTTTTTTATTTTAAATCGGGTTTTCATTTGGTTTATTTTTGATAAATATATCTCATTGAACATGTGTGACTACATGTTATTTATTTTAAATCATGTCTTCATTTGCTTTATTTTCTATAAATGTATCTCATTGAACATGTGTGGCACTACTTGGATCTTTTATTCAAAATTTATATATTTTAAATTAGCTTTTCATTTGGTTTATTTTCTATAAATGTACCTCATTGAACATGTGTGACACTAAGGAGGAATATTTTTTTGGTTATTTATTTCACCCTCAATCATTTTTGTGTAAATAGATTTAGGGAATTTTTGTAAACAACAACATTCGAACACTTGATGTTGAGTAATATTTATTTAAATATTTTAAAATGAATATGTTATAAATATTTCATAATTATATGGATTCCCTTTCAATGAAGTGTTTGTTGTTGGCATTTTACATTTGTTTTGGAATTTGTCTTTTGAAATTTTTGCAAGTCGAAAGGTGTAATGAATTTATTAGCTTAATAAAATCAAATTCAAAGAATGTATTGATGTCTCCTAACATGTAATATTAATTTATATAACTATGACAATGTTAATGGTGTTGAATATAATTTTTTTTATCACATAAAATCATACAAATACTATGATTAATATTAATACATAGAAATAAACATTCCTCATATTTGTTTTCCCCAAAACATTAGATGGTGACCAAAATGCAAAAGCTATTACGAAATTTTAGATAATATTGTTTAGCTTTAAATAAGCTTGATAAACATTTAAATTTATATTTTAATGTTTTAAAATTATAAACTCTAAAATACTCATGACTTTTCGATTGAAGTAAATGATTAAAATTATAATTCAATTGAAGTAATGTCAAAATTATAATTCAAATAAGGACATAAATAACTAAGAAGATATTTTCTTTACCTGATCTTCATAAAAAAAGGTTAAAAATGTAGATGTTAATTGTTTTAGAGAAGAGGCATAAAATAAAAGGTTTTTTTTTTGGTATTATATTTTTTATACTAATATAAATATATTTCAACAAAAAAAATATCCTTTAAAGAGTGTAGCAATTTAATTTGTATGTCGACATTTCAACTAAACTAGATTTATGACTAGTTTAAAACAATAGAGTGACAATTAGCTTTCATTACCTCAAACAACTCTACATTGCACAATGTAGACCAATATCCATCTTTAGCTCCCTATAATTTTGACGTTGCTAATTTTTTTTTTTTTTTTACTCTTGACGGAATCGACCATAGTAGTATACATGAAAGCACTAGTTAATAAGCTTCTAGCTTGCCAAACAATTTTTAAGAACTTTTCTATATCTTAACGATGATATTATATATTTTCAATGACGGTATGTCTTCTTTCTATCCAGAGCTCTATGAATATGAAGCTATAAAAGATAGTGTTACAATTCATGGATTCAAATTGTCACATGTAGATAAAGGTTGAAAAAAACATGTTTCAGATAGAGACAAACAATATCCTTGAGAGAATACTTAAATCTAGCATCTAGTAGTTACACTTTTGCCTTATACAGGGGATGTCAAGCATCGTTCATGCAATCAACAGACTTTAATATTTAATTCCATTTATTGATATTATCTTTTCGGATGTTTTTATAAAAAAAAATAGTTGAAAGATTGTTGATCTCAATTTTGCTCTTAATGTATCATTTGTCCATACTTCAATGATTAATAAAAACTTAAATGAAACTAGAAATTGGCCAGTTCCTATATATGATAGATGCTTGTTTTGCTCTTAATGTTGCATTTATCCATACTTCAATGATTAATGTTGCAGAGGTAAATCCCCTCTGCGGACAAAGGCGATCCCACTAGCCCCACAGGGGTCTAGCAACAATCATACACGCTGCATGCAAGTTCCTAATTGTACAATTTAAAAGTCGATCAGAAAGACCAACCTGAGATCCAACGCTATTTGCTGTGGGAGAAGTGTCGCTCCTGTCCTCTAGCTATGGCCGGTCACTATCCTTGCGCTCCACGCATGGACACCTGCACAAATGAAGAACAGCCCAAAACAAGCGTAAAATCCGATATCATACAATTATATATCAGTCAAGCAGGATATAATTCAAATATTACCAGAAGAACATGTGAATGGAACCATAATAACAGTCGCTTATCATTTAATAGAAAAAAAGAGAAGAATTACAACCAGTTAAGGCTTGATGCTGCAAATCTCCTCCAACTGGGTCAACAGTCTAACATGTCTTGCAAAGTCACTTTCTCTCTCAACAATCCGGCAGCATAACCTCTCTTTCAGCTCTTACTATCATTCTCCAAAAACTCTCTAGCTCATACTATCACCACTAACTCTAACTAGTCTGTTCAATGTGGGGAGACAGGCATTTGTAGATGGAGAAGAAGAGAGATGCGTTGTATGTGGACACCTTCTGAGATTTTGGCATTGCCTCAAAATAACCATTGAGCTGGGTTGTCTTGGATAGAAAAGACGACACCCGACTGCTTTTATGGGATTTTTCCTCAGGGAACTGGGTGAGTTATTGAGGAAAAAACATTCCAGTGTGCGCTGGCCAAAAATCATGCCCAAATTGTGTGGCACGGGCTGTGCTCTATGAAAGAGCGCCTATGGGCGCGACCTCTTTGTAGGAACAGAGCCATGGGCGCGGGTTAGACACTGTGGACCTGCGCTAATGAAAAAGGGGTATTTTCCAAGGTTAATCTTCAAAGGGTGTCTTCAGGGATATTGAAATTCATACTCAGGAGACCTCAATGCAAGTGTTTTCAAGTTGTGTCACTGGTCACAGGTCCGTAAATGTGTCCTCCAATGTGTGACAGCGGGGGGGTAACAAGGACGGTGACCAACGGTGACAAATTAAATGCGTAACAGATGCCCTAAGCATGAGCCTCGAGAAAGAGAGAGAGGTGAAGTGCTTTACAAGATCATATCCAACCGCCGCCGAGAATCTGCATGGAGAGATACAGTATGATAGTTCAAATACATGATGTATGCAGTATGGGCACAACCATCCATTGACAGAGTACACAATAATCAAGATCCGTAGTATGGACGCAGCCATCTAGTTGGGATCGATGAATAGACTCAGGTATGGTCGCAGCCATCCAGTGAAAGAGTCATGTATTAAAATCACGCCTGGATTACAACAGACACAATCCAGGGTCTTGCGCTCCACCTCGACCCGAACATAAGTACAAGTTCAAGCATGTGAAAATGTGAGCTGAAGCGAACATGCTTGACATCGTCTGAATTACCAGTTCATAAGTAAATGGAGGACTCCGTTAACAGACGTGAGGAAGTACCCACCCAACTAATGATTCAGACATGGCCCTTCACGTACTACAGGTTACAGTCTACGGCCGTACTTGTGAAGCATGAGCCGACGTCGAACACCCGTAGAGTTATCCGATCGAGAGGCCAATGATGAAAAAACCTCACGTCCGGAATATGAAGAACCCTGCCATTGAGGCATGCAGGCTCCAAGGTATCGGAAGGGAGTCTCTAGGCCACTTTCCTGGATAATGAGCTGAAGTCGACAGGAAGTGGTCTTTGTCGAAGGCGGGCCATAATGTTTCCCGCATCATCGACGCGAGACGGGAAGATACAATGTTGTGAAATGAGATTCATGAACTATCAAGCGGAGGCGGTTTTCTTGCAGAGGTCAACTTCTCTTGAACATATTGACGGCACGACAGTGAAGTTGGCAGTATTTGACATCACTAGATCAGAGGTCACGATGATGAGCCAGTGAGCAGATGAGAGGTCAAATAGGATCACCCAAACCCACGAAGGCAAGTGAAAGGCCAAATCAGATATCCCCACCCTGACGCGAAAGCAGAGGAGTGCCATGTTCAAGAGCGACATACTGCCGACACGACTTATGATTATGGTTCCAAAATTTTCTTTTTCCCCCCGCCATTTCTGGCGAGTACCCCAATTATTTTTAACAAGCTTGATGGGGATAGCATATGCTTGTGGTATAAGTTCGACCTTCGGTCGAATCCAACCTAGTAAAAGTTTAACGAGCCCTAGGGAGGAGAAGCTAAAGTCTCATCATAATGACGAGTCCAATGTCGTCAGGGTTTAACGAGTCCGACACAGGTAAAACTCGGAGTCTTTTTCATATTTAGAGAGTTTGAAAAAGACACAGAAAAGAAAACTCCATAGGTCCTTTTTCGTAGAGTTGTGTCTCTCGGGCCCGAA
>APFE030655089.1:0-11321 GCA_000404065.3 Pinus taeda
CCAGGAACAGAAAAATAGAGCAGAAGACAATCACACACAAGAACACAAGATATAAGGTGGAAACCCAATGTGGGTGAAAACCACCTGCTGTAATATGTCTCTATATTTTCAATTAGAAACTTCTTTTTACAATAATTCTGTACTGGTGCAGTCCTTTACCAGTACGCAGGCTGCTACCTGCAGAGAGTTACAACCCTCTCTCGTTTTCCATCTTATCCTGGAAGGGAGCTACAACCCCCTTAGTTCTTGTACTAGTTGAGATATTAGTACGCAAGCTACTACCTGCAGAAAACTGAAACCTTTTCTTCCTTCCAGGGGCCACGTTTCGTAAATTTTCAAACTGGATCCACAAATAACATCAATCAAACATCAAGAATTTTTGCATCAACCAATCACCTTTTCACCAATCAAAACTGAATCAAAATAAATACTTTTATGATGACTGATGAGTTTACAAAATATCCCAAACTATCCTGGAGAAATAAATATCTTCATGTAAGAAGATATAGATAGATGCTCAACTGTTGCATGTTGTCCCTATTTATTTGGCTTTGTTGTCTTTATGCTCTGATATTTTTTTGTTTACTCTCTGCCTTGATGTTGGTATTCATGACTGACTGTTCTTTTCACTTTTCCCTTTCTGAAATGATAATCTCTACCTGACACTTTTTCATCTGGATGGCTTGTTACTTTTCCTTTAATGTGTTTTTTAACTTTGGCTGTGCATTTTTATATCAAGTCATTGAACTTCTCCCAAATATGTGCATCTGGTAATTTGATATTTACCATTTTCCTGCAAATTTCATCTTCTTCTGTATATGTTCACAAAAAGGTGTTTTGCCTCATGCTGGAGGTAAAACAGGTTCTCAAATGTCTGATATAAAACCTCTCGAGTAGGCATCCCCTTCATAGAGGAAGTATTTACCTGATCCCTAGCCACCTCTCCGATTTTCCTCTTGTAGTCCTCCTGTGGCATCAATTTGTCATTTATCACCAAGGGATTAGGCAAACCTTTCTGCCTTAGAGCATCAAGCTTAACCATGAACCTGTCTATAGCCAGTTGCATGGTTTGACATTTGTCTTATAGGTTTAGCATTAAATTTCTCTTGGTCAGCACCTTTTTTACTAGTATTATGCCGGTCCTATCAGGTATGTCCAGCTATTGCAATTCATATTTGTTTTTGTAGTTTAGGAAATGGATGATTCTAGTGGATTCTTCGGGCATATCTCCTAGCTCAGCGTTAACTTTCTGAATGAATTTTGTAGCCTCTTTGACTAAGTCATGTTGCTCAAAGATGACTTGAATGGATGGTCAAATATCATTGAGAGAGTCAATGATATTGGCCCATAACTGTTCTTTAACTTGGCCAAGTGGCTCCTTTAATGTTAGCTCTTTCTCTAAGCTCTTTATCCTCTCATTCATCCTAGTTGAGTTTTGTACTTCTTCTTTGTGCATACTCTGGGCAAGCTTATTGTAATTCTATAGACTTGTTATGTTTTCCTTAAGTTTGTTTATCTATGTGGTCTGAATGGACATGTCCTTCATTGCTTTGACCAACTTTCTTGGCTTATCACCTCGCTCGTTTTTTGCTCAGGTTGAACCTGTTAGTGATGTAGATGTTGTGGCAATTGATAGTGTTGTAGCTAGTGGAGTTGTAGGAGCCAATGAAGCTACCAAGGTGGATGGTGCTGTAGTAGTGACTATTGGAATTGCAATGGTAGTGGTAGTCTCAAGGTTGGATTGTTTTAGTTGTATTAAGTTGTCGAACTCCTTAACCATCTCTTTCAACTGATCATTCAATAGCAGAATAAGGTCCATCATCTCTTCTTGCTGGGCTTGGCTTTGAAGGACCTCTTTTGCCCATGGATGCTCTCAATGAGGCAATTTTAATTTCTTCTTTAAAGACGCAATGTCCTCGTTCTTCTTCTTAATCAGTTTCTCTGTAGCCTCGATATCACTCAGATTAAACCCAAGCTTAATTACCAAGTCTTCCAGTGACTTGATTATGTTTTCCTTGGCTTGTGAGGAGGCATTTTCTAGCTTGCTCTGTGTAGTGATATTATCTAATGAAATTTGAGGTTTGTGTGCAGTCATAACTTTGCTAGTCATGGTGGAATAGATCGTCTTTCCTACCTGCTTATGGAACTCAATTCAGTCAATGGGGTGAAGATCCCTGGCCAAAACCTCAAAATCTATTTTCCTATAGTTTGCTCATGATCTTGACTACTGGACTATAGGTTTCATGAATGTCATCTGCATTTTACCTATTTTGATGTCAAAGGCTGACATTGATCTGCTTTGATTTGCAGGTGTTTGGTTGAAGTATTGAGCATAAGTCTTAGCCTTCAACATTTCATTCCTCAACTTAATTTCTTTGTACCTATCTTTAATATCTTTCTCTTTATTCACAGGCCTGGTGGATGAAGAGACTTCAATGTTGAGATGTTTCTCAATAAGCTGAGTGTTCGATGTTGAGGGATGGTGTGTTTCTCCTAAAGCTGTTGAGCCTTTACTCCTTTCCACCATTGTATCAGTGTCAGTGATTTCTCTTATTCCTCTAATTGATCTCAAATTGTTCATCTTTGGTTTGAATGGCTGAACTAGAACCTTCTTCACTAGTTCTCTTTGCATTTATGTCTTCATTTGCTGGAGTCTGTAAAAGAGGAGGAATATTCATTGGTTCTCCTAGTTTTGGAACTTGCAGGAAGGAACTTGTATCAATCTATTTTTCTACATCAATTAATGTATTCTCTACATCAACTACAATATTTTCCATGTCTATCAATATGTTTTCCAACCATTCTGATTAGTTGGCAAATATTTCTATGTCTAGACTGGAATGATGTATGAAAGGACCCAATCTGACCTTGAACCGTAGCTTATTTATGACTCCATGAGGGTCATATTGCCACAAAAAACTGTTCTTAAATTTCATTTGCTGCAAAATTTTATCTGCCTCTGGTCCAACTTCCCTAGTATTGCAAATAAAGGGGCCCAATTGATTTTTCATTTTGAACTAGGTCTTCCTCCTAGCTGATAGGAAATTTACTTAATTTCCTTCTTATAATGCTCAATGATAATATTAAAATTATGAAGAAAAGGTCTACTTTCACTCTTAAGTATAAACATAATATAATTTTTTTTAAGGAGTGAATGTATGGTGTTGCCCTACCATACATTCAGTACCCACATAATGTGGGTACTGATCAATGTTCCATTTTTATCTTTTTTCTTTAACAATATTTGTTTTCGTATGCTAATGATGCCTTTCGCGTTCCACATTACAGTAAAATAACCCCCCTTATAATGTTCACTATGCAATATACCTCCATAAATATAAATGTAGTTTAAAACATGGAGTACAATATCTATTATAACAAGGATTCAAGGTGACAATCCTTCTCAAATAGGAAAATGAGAAGAATATAACCAAAATGAGAAAATAGGGAATTTGGAAAAAGCATTGAGGATTTATTTTAGATTTGGATACTTATTGCTTTATTAATCAATTCACATGTTTCTTCTTCAGGTTTATTTCAAAATCAATATAAATCACGTAGTGATCAATCTATTTGTTAGGGTCCTATAAATATAGTAGTCACGTATGATTATTTGGTCATTCATCTGACTGAGATATTGTAAAAAGTTATTTTTCATTTTAAATTGTTTTAAAAGAAAAATAAAAATAAAATAAAAAAATAAAAAGAAAAGAAAAGAAAAGAAAGAAAAATAAAAAATAAAAAAGGAAGAAAAATACAAAAAAGAAATAAAATGGGATATAAAAAATATATATGAGAAAAATAGAAAAAAAATTCCCAAGGAATGGGCACGCTAGTTTAAATATCCCCAAGGTTATTTTATTGAAATTTTTATTTTCGAATAAAGTTCTATGAAATGATGCTTTGTCATTTTCCATAATGACAATGTACATTCCAACGGTGGCAATGGTCCCCGCCCAGATCAACGACGGAGGATATCCCCTCCCCCTCGTAATATTGATGCTTAATGTGGGGGTGAAAAGCGTTTCAATAAAACACCACTCGAGTTACATGTCGACCATTCAGCGTTTTCGGGGAGTCCCTTCCATATACTGTTTACCACCCCTACACCACCCACAGCTGCCCCGACCCCCCCCGGCCCCCGCGCGCAAAAAATCAACATCTCGCTTCTCTCTCTCCCATTTCACCCCCACACCAATCACATATACCCATTTGTCACACCTCCTGTCATCCATGTCACTCAATTTTTGTCTTTCAAATCACTCGCCAAATCGCAAATAAACATTGCACATTAAATCCCTCCCACCAATGGATCATTCTGAATTAATGTCTCTCTCCCAAAAACGGTCATAATTCCATTGATATCCCTATCAATCCCGTAATAAAGTTCCCCATACACCTCCATATCTTCCTTTTCTACATTTATTTGAATTTTGCAAGTTGAGCTTGAAGCATTGCGAAGTTACCAGCGCCATTTGGAGGTCAATTTTCTCTGCAAATCCAATTAAACAAGCATATTGGTAGATTTGTTCCTCAAATTATCTTGTGTGTTTCTTTTTTCCTCCATTTCCCTTGTTAAATTCCCTGTACCTTCATCTCTCCTTTGTAATTCATAATTTTTTCACTGAAGGCAATAGAAAAGATGACTGGGTAGGATCCCATGGTTCCCCTTATCCCTGATCTAGATAAAACTCCCTTGATCAATACCCAATATAAGATAGCTAAAACCTAATGTGATTTTGAACTCTATGAGCTTCATAATTAGGAAAAACAAAAATACTCATATCAGAGTGATGATTTAAGTATTTGGGAGTCTTTTCTTCCTCAGTTTACCTTCCCTAAAACTCAATTTTTCCCTGAATTCTCTACCTAGTGCCATCTTAGATACCTCCCCAGCCAAAAAGTAGTAATTGTCCAGAACAATAAGGTCCTCTTCTCCATTTATCTAGAGATTATTTTCCAAGCCTTACATATAATTCCTCAGCCCTTCCTGCATCCTTTTTCCACTGATGCATTAATGGAAATTTATAAGAAACTTACCTTCCCCCAGCGAGCCCACATCTTGAATGATTTCTACCTGAGAATGTTGAGTTGCCCAAAACAAATCCACCATACTATATTTCTATTTTCCCATAAATGTCAATACAAGTGATCTCTATGGTTACTCGGTTATTAGGCTATCATACTGACAAGTGGGTCAAAAGCCTTCAGTCCTTTTTAATTACAGTCATTTTTTATGAGATATCATGCATGAACAATTTATGAAGTTCAAAGTTGAGGGTGTGTTTAAACACCAAATAGTTTAGGTTTATTTAATGTTATTTTACCAGGCATGTCGATTTAAGTTTCAATTGTAGAAGATGGACAAGCAGGGTACTCCTTTATTAGTTATCCATTGGACTTCTCTAATCAGAAAAAACTCAGAAGAGTATACATATAATGATTTTGTAGATAAGTTCATTAACACATCTTTATGTCTACTATGCAGTGATGTTATACCTATAATTTCTCCAGAAATCAAGAAATTTTTGCACCTCTTAGAACAATCCAAGGTTGGAGACTGGTATTTATACCAAAACTACATAGAAATCAAAATCTATGAGTGTGAGCTTCCCCCTACAGATTTCCAGTGTTTGTGCCAAAGAGGATTTTTTCTTTAGAGTATGCCAGACAAATGTTGAACATGGATGAATTACACGTTGTATCCAATAAGAAGAAGGCACAATTTAAACTAAAGGAAAATATAGGTCCATATATTGTGATTACAAGAGCAGTAGTGAAAGAAATGGAGACAATTTTGAAACAGATGAAGTTCAAACCAAGTTTCACATGGTCTTGTGATCCTTTAGGGATTTTTTTGAAGTTGAGGGTCGAACAAAAGAGAACTCCATATCACATACACTAAGGCTAGAGATAGAGAAGTATGCTAACCAAGAGGATTGGGCAGAAAACACATTACAGGAGGCTGAAGAGCAGTTAGTCAGCAATCTTCTTTGCAAAATCCTATTCCTAAAGTAACAGAAATCAAAACACCTATGGAAATCATGTCCCCTACAGATTTAGGAACTTAGGCTGCATATTTCGTTGTGTTCAATGGAAGAAAGAAAGATCTAAATAACACTGTTGAATATAATAGCAAGATTGATCCTCAAGTGATCACTATTCAGGAAGAATCTTTAGAAGAGAGGGATGCACAGGAGTAGACAACTATGGTTTTGACAATCACTCCTACCAGTTCTTTCCCATTTGTGGAAGAAAAAACTCAATCTCCTATCGCTTATACCTCTCAGGTTCCACTGAGCATTTTTACAAGGTATAGGGAGATCAAGTTGAAGAATGAAACTCTCAAAGCTTCAACATACTCAGAATTCTGGAAGAAAACTGCCACCACTCAAAACAGGTTGTTATCTGCATTTGACTCAATAAAGGGGAAGTTTCCAATGGCATTTTTGGGACCCACGGTGCCAACCCCCACAAGTGTTGAAGATTATAATGCCTCCATATTCTCAGTAGATACTAAGAAGATTCATGTAATTGATCAGATCGATCTGCATAAGCAAGAAAGTGAGATGATTTACTCAACATTGACCAGCTTAGCCATGGTTGCTTCTAAATTGCAGGTTTCTTTAAATAATATGCACTCACATTTAAAGATTAAAAGGATTTCTTCTTTAGCCAAAGACACCAAAATTAATGCTTTAGAATATATAGTTATTAAACTACGATATGATCCAAGTGATGTCAAGGTAGCTGAGGAGGTGATCAAAAAAAAGTATTTAGGCATTCAAGCTCTCGGGAAACAACTTAAGATCCCAACTACGGAACACCCTCAGGCTAAGGAAGTCACCAGTATAGAGATGGAGAAATAAAATGTGTTCACAATAGTAGTGGAACATAATGCTCAAATATAGAAAATGGAACAAGACGTGGAAGCACTATTGAAGGAAAAATAGCAATGGGAAGACTTAGGAACATCAACAGTAGGTACATCAGTAATAAACATTTCAACACCAACATCAACTTCAGATTCCTCAGAAAATCTAGCTCAAGATTTAGGGGAATTATCACTAATGAATAAGGAAATGGAAAAATTAACAGAAGCACTCACCAATGCATACTTGGAAAAAGTGCAAAATAATTTCAAATTAATCCAGCAGATTCAGAAGTATGAGGATTAGTCCATCATAATTCAGATTTTAGATGAATCCAAACACAAAATTTGGCACAATATCAATGCAAATGTCACAAAGTTGTGGACCTCTATTCAAATTATTTTTGAACAAGAAGAATTGGTACATAGAGTGAAAGAAGCAGTGGAAGAAACTAAAGTTGGCATTCAACATAGGCCAGAAGAAGCACAGAAAATTATAAGAATGCTAAATTCCAAGACTAGAGATGAGCTGGAAGAGTTAAATATTCAGGACAGGACAGAGACGGTAATGGAAGTCAAGAGAGTTTTAACTAAGAATAATATTATGGTGTAGTTGGAGAATAACTGTAAATAATTGGAGCTACAGGTTAGAATATTCAACAATAAGTTTTCTTTATTGCAAGAGAAAGGACTTACCACTCTTAGAAATTCTAATGGCAAATTGATTCCGCTAGAAAATTACCAAGAATAATTATGTAACATAGATGCATATACCTCTAAATTTGCATGGGCAAAGGGAGCTATCAATGGAGAAGCTTTCTTGGAAGGCCTGCAATTTTATTTAAATATTCAACATGAGATTCATCACTTATTTTTTTATTAGCCAACTTTCCTGACTTACATAGAGGTAGATGAAAGATTTAGAAACATGGTAAATTTTTCTTTCCTAGGTGATGAGCGGTGGGACCAATTACTAGAGTTGGTCAAATGAGCACAAACAAAAGACCTACAATTTTGGCAACAAGACAGAAAGACGGATCCAGGAAAATAGCTACAGTAAGCAACATATTTCCTTCAATATTCAACAGAATAGCCAAATTTGTCCATAATTCTTATTTTGTAGTTATGTTTCATAAATATCTATATATCTGTTAGATATCATTTTGTAACCAATTCCTTTTTGGAATCCGAATTTAGTTCAATAGGAAATCTATAAATATTTTGTAATAAGACTTAGTAAGGGTTAGATTATGTATGAAGAAAAGAGCTCTACATTAATGTAAGTCGTGGATTGTACTCAAAGTGATCAATTCACAGAAATACAGAGGAAGTTTTGTTCTAGGATTCCTGTAAAATTGTTTCTTTTTCTCATTTTTCCATATGGTTTTCCCTCCTTATTGTTGCAAGAAGATTAAGAGCCGAATTTACTTAAGTGTACTCTACTCTGGCTTGCTAACAATATCAATGTTTTCTTTCTGATATTAAGGATAGAATTCATCTATCTATGCTCTATATTTAATTGAACTTAAATCTTATTCATCTTATTCACACCACAAACACTCTATAAGATCCAGGAGTTTTCCTACCCTACCCTACTATGTCTACTCTGTCATTTTGTAATTGATTACCCAAAATTTTATGACTCCATGACCAATGGACTTTGTCAACATCTTTCAACCAAAATTTTAAAAAACCCACCTCAAACTTTGATATCTTTCCTAAAATCTAGAAAGCTTAAATTAAATCATACAGAGAGATCCTTCTCTGAAGTTGGAAGGGCTAGATCCCAGCTTTAAAAGTGGTTTGTGTTTACCTTTGTAGTTTTCTTCCTCGTCCTAGGAAAATTATAGAGTGCTAACATTATAGCAACCATACTAGGAATGAATTAAAAACAAAACATGTCCCTGGTAAATATTGATCTCAAAACTCCAAATCGATTTCATGTGGGTGATAGTGAAGTAGAAACTATTTAGGCTGGTTTTCCACCAAGAAATAGTATATATTTATAGATGTAAGTAATATATTTTAATATTTGGCTCCCAAGAAAATCTACGCCAAATCCCACCAGATCCTAACCACCTAAATTGTAAATAATCCTGAGAAGTTGATTAGGAAGAAAAGTTTTACAGAGAGAAAAACAAGCAATAATCCTTTGCCAAGAGCGAATTCACTACCAGAAATTTTTATAATAGTTGAGGATATTGAGTTTGACTTACCCTTTGAGCAAAGTATTTTCATAAACAAATCAGAAACCTTTGTCCTTGAGACAGTCTTTGATGAAACTATTTTGAGACCTCACATCTCAGCACATAAGCCTGTCACTTTAGATTCTGATAAAAAGGTTATACAACAGTTTGAAAAACTTGAATATTTGGTGACTAAATTGAATCAAGCTACTCATAAACCATCTATAGGTCAACAAACCACCTTTTCTTCCTCTGCCTTATCATCAACCCCTCCTATGGTTTCACTTTTTACCGTTGTTCCCATTTCATCTCTCATCCAGACTCCTTTTATACCATCTCAGCAAGTCATAATTCCACCTTCTTTTCCACTCCTAACATCAATCACAATCGCAGTCTCATCCTCCTCTCATATTCCAGTCATGGCATATCATTATGCCCCTTTCGTTTTACCAGCACATCTAAATTCCATGCCACAAAATTATGCACAATGTATACCTCCATTTGATAGCATTGGGCCTATCATAGCACAACAACACATAGACAAGATGAATGACCTCTTAGACTTAGAAGAAGTTGATGATGATGATGTGAAAATGAGGCTCTTTAAACAAAGACTAGAAGGGGAATTTAGAGAATGATTCAGGGGATTTCCAGCGGGTGGTATAACAATTTCATCAAAGTTTTATTTCAATATGGGAAGTAAAAAAGAATCCTCTTTAGATCCTTGCAAAATATGAGAGTCTAAGGAGAGCTCAGGTGAAACAGTTTAGAATTATTGCACTAGATTTGACAATATTTACAATTCCATTGCACTAGCAATACCAATATGGATTATTAATTGAGAGAGAGAAATGTTGCTACCTTAGAAGAAATGCAAAGAAATGTTGTTAGTGTAGAAGAAAAAATGTTGGCCAAAAGAGAAAAGTTAAAAGTTGAAACAAGGGTGACCATCAAAGAGCAACCTTCTTCCTCTTCATCAGATGCAAACCTAGACGCCTTAGTTAAAACTATCTAAAGGATTAAGGAATTGAGTTTGATTGATAGAGCTCCACCAAGAGAAGCACAAGGGGCTCCACAGATCAAAAATCCTAACTTTAGTGTTAGGTCCCTATAATATTAGTGATCCCCCCATTACTATTGTCGTTCTATCCCTTATTGTTATTATTGTGCCCCTATTGTCCCCATATTATTATTATTGTGCCCCATAGAATCCCTCTATTGTTATTTTTGTGCCTTTATGTTATTATTGTTAGGTAGGATTGGTTATATTGTGACCCCATAGACTCCTATATATAGAAAGGAGGTTTTGTCATTTGAATCATCCAATAATTATTCATTTGTGCAATGTAAAGGAGGTTGCCCCCTCGAAGAGGCTAAATTATAAGGTGTTCAACTATCTTTTTTATCTTTTTGAGTTGGTTTCATAACATTTGGTATCAAAGCTTTAGATTCTAGGGTTTCGCTGCTCCAAATAGGTCATCATGGCATTTTCACTATAACTTTCTTTCTGCAACGTTTTAGAATAAAAACAAAAAACCCATTTGAGAGAAAATCGCGTTGAACCTCGGTTCCGAATTTCAAAGCTTTTCGCACTACATTTGCGGAGATATTATCTAAGGAAGTTGGCATTTTTGCAGACTCCTGAATTACCTACCAAACAGGTGACCATGGGAAAATCATCATAACTTTTGTTTCGAGCATCAGATTGAAATTTTGTAAGAAGTTGGTTCGCGCTTCTGGAAATGTTTATACTTAGGTCACCTTGGGAGATTGTGCATAACTCTGCCTTGGAGAATCTAAATTCGATCAGACTGGTGGCATTCGAAAGAGGACACAGAGGGTTACTGTAGAACGCAATTTCAGAACTGGATGATCTGAAATTACAGAGATACATCAGATTCAATATCGACCTCCTACAAAGTGAAAAAAGGTGTGTAGTTTTTTTTTAATTTTTGCATAAGCCTGGTTTGAAAAATTAGTTTGAAGGAATTCAAAGGGCATAGTAAAGCATTATTATCGGTAATTGATGCCCCGAGGAAAGAAAATGAAAACACCTAGTAAGCAACCTGAAAGTTCTAGCATAATTCATGAAGAAGAGGAAGAAATGCAACATGATATATCAAAATTACGAGACCAAGTGCAACAAATGTCACTTGCACAAAAAGTAACAAAATCTAAGATGGATGGTTTAAAGAAAGATGTAGAAGCTAAGATGGATGGTTTAAAGAAAGGCATAGAAGCTAAGATGGATTGTTTAAAGAAAG
>APFE030655089.1:39219-71741 GCA_000404065.3 Pinus taeda
ACGGCTCATTGGAAAGATAAAATCATGGAGAACGTTTCTGAGGAGGTTTCATTAACATATTTGATCATTTATTAGGTCTACAATCTAGCAGAAGATCAAGCTCCAAATTTTTAATAGAATTAATTTTCTGAGTTTTATTTTCTGCAATCCCATTTGCCCAAGTCTCTTTTGAGTGTAGATTCATTCGTCAATAATATTCTTGGTCAAATTAAATTATCACAAGCATCAATAGAAAAATTATATTTACTTTTCAATTATTTATTTAATTGAATTTGAATTAGATTTGTTTTAATTCCAATTTTGGCATTTTAATTTTGTTTTGATTTGATTTTGCAGCAAAACAGTTGAAGAGATAAAGAGAAAAGAATCTCAATAAATGAGAATGCTCCAGGAATTGAAGAATGAAATTTTGAGCAAATGAAAATTGATTGAGCAAATCTCTTCTTCAACAAACTTTCTTGTTAAGAATTCCCTTGCAAATATTATAAATAGCAGATTGCAAAATGTAATAAGGGCTTCTTTCCTCTGCAATTCTGGAATTCTAAAGGCACTTCTATAATAGGGATTTAGAGTTGTAGGTGGGAGGAGGGGAATCTCAAATCTGGATATTATTGAGGTTTTTCTTTTACATTCTAAGTTATGTATAATGAACGGAGTTCGCACTATTGTAGCTTTGCTTTTGAAAGAATAAGCCCAGACACTGTAAAAGACTATTGGAGATTGGAGCTAGAGAATGGATTCAATAAATTGGTATTTATAATACTATTATTTTAAATGTTGGTTTCATTTTATGATGACAGAATTGTGTCAATTTACTTTCATATTTGTGCACTCTTGTCGGTATGGATAATTTGTCTCTATTTTATGTTATTATGTATCTCTACTCTTATGGATTAAATTTTAATTTCTGAGTAACTATTTACCCATAAATTTGTCTTATAAAACTGATTTATTGAATAGTGATATGTTGTGAACTTCTTCTGCTCACTGATTAAATGATCAATATCATTTTGCGAACTTCTTCCTGAATGTTGTTAAATGATTATTGCAATTAAGAGGTCTCAATAGGATGTGTTTTAGTATCCATAATGTCAGTTAATTGAACTACTTCATTAACTTGATATTCATTATAAATCAAACATATCTAAGTCCCAATTATTTAAAATTATCTTACTTTTAATTGGGTTAGATTTATATCTACCTAATTGAGATAGGATTAGGATTTAGTTCTTTTTGTTTGCTTTATAGAATGAGTTTGCATTTAGATTAATTTCCATATTCTTTTAAGTCCTATTCCCAAAGAGACAAACTTTAGTTATGGCTTGGCTGATTCCTAAATCAACTTAAGGATCACTTTCTTTCCTGATCAGCAAGAGGGTTGATCTGATGTCTCTTCTCCATTGGTAAATAAAAGTCATGTTTTAAAACCATTGGAGATTGAGAGAAGGTAACTGGACCTAGTTGAACCAGTCGGAACCACCATTCCAAACAGAAAAGGAACTGCTTTAAGGTTCAGACCGGGTGGTCATCCCCCATGTTTTTGTAGTGAATTTCGAGGCTTCAACATAAGGCTCCAGGTCCAAATGGATTTACCATATATTTATTTAAATCCTATTAGGAAATATTCAAGGCATATGTGTTTGAGGTGGTGGTTGACTCTAGGACTCGACTACAATCCTTAAAGCTCTAAAATCTATGTTTATCACTCTTATTCCAAACGAAGAAAAGGAAAGTGCCTCTGAGAAGTTTTGACTGATAACTATTTGCAATGTGTTATACAATATTATATCGAAAGTGGCAGCTAACCGGATCAAAACAATACTTCCTATTTTGATCTCAAAAGAACAGCCAGGCTTTGTGGAAGGTAGGCAAATTTTGGATAGTGTGATTCATGCCCATGATATTGCTCATTCTCTAAAGAGCCTGGGGAAGGCATGGATGATAATATAGCTTGACCTTTCGAAGGTGTATGATAAAATCAGCTAGGAATACATGGAGGTGGTTTTAATGGCCTTTGTGTTTGATAATAGATGGATCAACTAGATAATGGCCTTGGTCACCTCTCCCAACTATTTAATTTGGCTAATGGCACTCCTGCAAAACCATTTTTTCCTTCACGGGTAATACGTCAAGGTGACCCTATGTCGCCATTCCTATTTATCATAATGAGGAGGTTTGGGCAGAACAATCTCAATAACTTCCAATGATGGGGACATTAGGGGGCCCCACTTGCATGAGGGATGTCTAATTACCATGCACAAATAGTTTATAGATGATACCATGTTACGTGGCATCCCTACAGTGAAGGAAGCTCATTCGTTCAATTATATCATGGACACTTTTGTAGTAGCTTTAGGCATGGAGATAAACCACTCCAAATCTATGATTTTTCCTTCAATATGCATAATTCTATTCATAGAAATTTGATTGTTATCGTTTAACTATTCAACCCTCAAATAAAGCAAATTGGGAGAAGGTTGTTTCAAGCTTGGAGGATAGGGTTAAACGATGGAATTTTAGAGCATTGAACCTTGCAGGTAGGCTAGTCTTGACTAAAGATATTATGCGAGAGATTCTGGGGTATATGTTATCAACACTCCAACTCCCAAAGGGGTTTTGCAAAAACTTAGAGAAATTTAAAGAATATTTTAAATGGAGAGGAGCGGAGGATAAAGGAAATGGGCATTCCTATCCTGGAACACTATATGTAAACTAAAAGGTTCGCGGGCCCTTGGCTTATAGGATCCAGAGACGGTCAATAGAGCGAGTGGAGCTAAACTTTGCTGGTGTTGGCTAAAAGGAGGGTCGACATTGTGGGCCCACCTATGGAGAGAAAAATATGCACCCAACTGGTCTCCATAATACCTTGTCCATATGTTGGGGTCAATTCAAGGTTTGGAAACATGGAATCTGGCATGGGGAAACAGAGAAGTAATACAAAAACATTGTTTTTGGGAGATCAGAAATGGAAGGTCGGCTTTGTTTTGGGAAGACAATTGGAAAAAACAACCCAGTTTAAGGAAGGAAGAGTGGCGCCCAATCCAATTATTTACTGAGATCCAGAGTCGTGAGGAATTGCACCACTGCTTGGAACAGGGGTTGGATGGTAATAAATGGCAAAAATGGAACCTTAGCCTCTTCTGGTAGCCCATCTAGAATGTACAAGTGGCTCAAGGATTAGTTGAGGAATTAAGTAGGAGAATAATTCTTTGTAATGATAACAAAGATCAATTAATATGGGAGGGGAAGAAGGTGGAGAATTTAATCTCAAGGAGGAAAATTTGTATGTAGAAGGTGCCCAAGGTGAGGCAATTGATCTAGCTTGAAAGAAATTGTGATCATGGCCCCAATGGCTGAAAAATAAAACCTTGTTGTGGATGGTGTTGCACAAGAAATTTCTCACATGGGAAAATCTGGTGAAAAGAGGATTTATTGGAGCCTCATGGTGTTGTCTTTGTGAAAGCAGAGAGGAAAAACTAAATCGTATTTTAAACATTTGAAGTTATATGTTTGTTGTATGGGATTGGATGGTTTATATCTTCAGGAAAACTGATAGAATCAAGGACAATATACAAGAGACTATTAGGAAATGGAGAGGGAATTACACAAAGAATGAAGTGATAAACCTCACATGGTGTCTGGTTCTTGGTTCCATCCTCTAGTCAATATCGAAGAAATGGAACCAATTAATCTTGTAGAATAAAAAGCTCCATGCAGAACGCTCATTGGAATTAATTCGATGCCAACTAAAGGAAACGAAAATTAGTAAAGAACCTAAAATATCTGGGGAACGGCCATCTCCACAAGAGGAAAGAGTCTTAAATATCTTCGAGTTGGATTAACTTGGTATTTAGGTGTCTTGGAAAAGAGATCCTTGAATCAGTTGCTTTCAACAATTTGGATGCCTCCCAAGGTTTTGTTAAAACAATGTAGCAATAAAGGCTCACTTTGAATTTAGCCTTAGGAAAATTGAGTAAATCAACTTTCTACATCAACAAGACAACTTGGAGGTAGCTAACTAGTGTGACATGGTTCTTGTCACTCAATTAGATCAGTAAAATCGAGTTATAGGCTTGGAGTTCAGTTATGCATGTGTTGATTGCTAAATTTTAGCAATTTAGTTCAGTTATTTTCAGTGGTGTTCAATAAACTAATCTCTAACTATTTATAGAGTCAGTTGAAGGTCAGTTGTGCAGTGGGACAACAACCTAACTCAAAGATCTGTCAGTTAACTAATCAATCATCTCAAAATAGCTAATGAATGCACGGAATTCAAATTCCATAGCTAAAGTGGAAGAGGCAAGGCCAGTGTAACATGAGTTGTATACTAGTTTGAATGTACAATTGTTGCATGTAGTCAGGAGATCAATCCTTGGGAATTATGCAAGAAAATAGGAGGAAAATCATATTTTTTAGGAGCTAATTTCCTCAGGAATTGCACAAGGAAATACGAGTCTTAATGAGCAGATAATTGGCTAAGTGTTGGCCAAAGCTTCTCATTTAGCAAAGAGAACAGTTATTCTTTTGCAAGTCATGCTCAGAGCTAGAGCAAGCAATTGCAATAGTTTCTTTATTCATTTGATTAACGAAAAGAGGCTTGAGGGGTTTTTCCCAGTTGGTTTCCCCTCGAAATCACTATATATTATGGTTTTGTTTGTTGCATGCCTATGCATGTTGTCTTAAATTGTGATTTCCATTCTGCAGATCATAAGAGTAGAATTGTGTCTCTTGTTTTTAGTTTGAAATATTGAGCAATTACAATCCTATCAAATTTAGACATGGTATCAGAGCCTTGAAATCACATTAGAACCAGTGTTTTGAATTTTTCCCTCAAAAATTTTGAATCTGCAGCTTCAGTGCAGCATTTTTTCTTCAGGATTAGAAGAATGTTTTTCAACTAACTGAGATTGGACTATGCCCTGTTACCCACCATTTTATGAGTTATATCCCTAGGATAATTTTTTCTTCGAGATGGTCTTCAATCGGTAGCCAGTAGCCCCTTGCAGCCACAAAATAGTTCATTGTGTCATTTCACCACAACCTGAGATAGCCATGTGGTCCCTCACCCATCTGTCATGATCGTATTTTTGAAGGTGAGCCTCCCGAACCTAAAGGTATGCCTTGCCATTTGGTAATAGAGTATTGAAGTTTGCTTATCATGGACACTTCTGGGAATGGATTAATAGGGGGATCCGACGGAAAGGATGGGCTAGTTTTGTGCTCTTGTCCCCTAAACCCATTTTTGGACCTTAACCTCGGATTCTAGTCCTATGGGATCTATTTTACTGACCATTTGGATTTATGGATGGTATTTCACGGGAAACCCTGATTTGGTTGTGTGGTCTTGATCCCTCACCTACATATATTACCCCCTTTTCACTCATTATTACCCCATTCATCATTTATCCCACTCGGGTCCACATAGGGATAGCTCCCCCTTTCCCCTTGCCCACACCTTGGGTTAGGTTTGGAATGATGCCCAAGAGGTTGATGTGGCTAAAAATAAATATAAAAGAAAAATTGGCCACATTCATTAGGAAAACGTGCCACAAAATGTAAAAGATGGTTAGGACAACCACATTTAGCACGTGGGAGAAAGCCAACACATGAGCTCTACCCCATCATCATGTTCGTCACCCTAGTTCCTACAAGTTCTATGAGCCTCCTTCATCATAGAGGAATCCATGATTCTCCCAACCCCTAGTGGGAAATGAACTGCCATACCTTAAGAAAGGGTATCCACTATTATATCACACACATCATGCTCTTACCCCTGGAGCCCTAAGAAGGTAGTTAAAGAAAAAACATAAAAAAAGGAAAAAGGCACATAAATCAAGGTGAAAAAATCAAGGTTGGGGCACCTCATGTACCATGCTTGCTCCCTCCTATACATTATATACCCAAGAATGGGCTTCCCTTCTACTAGCTACCCTTATACCCCAGCATGTGTCCCAAGGCTGCCCCTTCTCATCCCCTACTCCATTCACCTCTTTATCGCATACCAACACCTGTTAAAGGATGTACCTTGGACATATTATCCCCTTTAGAATAGAAACCACCTAATGGGATACTTGGTTAACCCCATTTTGAGTTTGGAGATATTAGCACATGTCAAAGCCCATTATGGAAGGGCAGGACATTATGAAGTCGCCACTTGTGGTCCATGGTTTGTAAGCTCTTTTACTTGATTTCCTTGGTGACTTGTTATACTAGAAGGCTAGGGGACGCATTGGATCCAGGATTGCAGGTGGTCTCCATCTTGGTTTTCATCTCCCTATACGTGGTCCTAACCTTCTAGAGGGCTACATTGACACATGTAGGGTGTGTGTTGAGATTCATGGGCCTCCACAATAATAGATAGCACTCCATGGATCCCCATATATGTTCATATATTGGCTTTAGATCCACCTATTGGACGAGGAAAATGCACCTGATTCACCTTTGCCCAGCCAGAACCATAGATGTACCATGCACTTGGTAGCTGAAACATTACTTATAGGATGATGTGGAATCACCTACACCATCATTTGAGCCCTTAAAGATGGTCTACAGGAATCTTTGGCTCTTTTGGAGACCCACGAGGTTATTATTGTGCCCCCACACCCACTGGGAGCACCACAGGTTTATTGTTTGCAGAACAAGGGGCCACCCCCTTGTCCATCACTTTTGAGGGTCCTATTCTTCATTATGGCACCTATGGACCTCAACAGGCCTCTTGAAAGGCCTTACAACATGTATTGTTTATCATTTGACCTCTTGAGAGGCTTATTATTTCATTTATGAGCTAGTTTGGTGGGATTGTCACCAAAAGTTAGGTTATTAGCACATTATTTTATTTTTGGGGCTTAAGTAGGCCTAAGAGACTAATTTGAACTCCTAATTAGTGTATAAATACAAGTGAGATGAGTTCATTTTCTCATCATCACTATGGAATGGATCTCTCTTCTCGAATTTTAGACTTTTTTTGGGATGAATAATTGGAACATGGGTGAATTTTGATGTTTGGATTAAAGTATTTTTATCTTGGAGCTTCTTTACTGTCAATTTTCTTATGGTTGGATATGTTCTATTACATTTAAGTACACACTTTTAATGTTATTATTGTTTTACTTTTGTCATATGTATTGAATGGGATTTTCGCTATAATAGGGCTAATGTTGCATTTCATAATTGAAAATTTGTGGAATTATTGTTTCTATATAGCCTCTTTCAATGTTGGGCCATGTATGTGAATGAAATATCCTAAGGACACTTCCACCGGGGAATTTATCTTGATAATCCATCTCCTTTTCCAACCAAAGTATAAAGGTTTTGAGGTCTCTTCCTCTTACCCAAAAGGCTAAGCAAAGAAGTCCTTAAGGCCTCCTTGAACGAAATACAAGTTTCTTTCTCATCATTCTCCTAGATTCCATTCTCCCCAAGGGATTAAGGCACTAATCCTCCAATAGGTGATCACTCAAAGAATACTTTTCTTCACCTTCCCTCTCTCTAGTTCTAGCCAAGTTGGGTCACATAGGGCATCATTTTCTCGACAAAATAGCCCATGAAAAATTTTGATCTCCTAACCTCTACTATGTTGGTGTGTCCTCGAGGTCTCCTCCAATTTTGAAGCCATTCCTATAGTGGAGTTGTGAGATAACCCTAGCTCTAGCTCTGAGATCAAACTTTGCCATGGTGTTTCCTAGGCTAGTTCCTCATAGGATCAATTTGACACCTTTAAGTCAAAATTCTTACTTTGATCCTTTCCCCTTCCTTGTCTAGGTTAAGAACATCATTGGTTGCTAGATTCTTCCTCGTTGACCTAGGTTGGGTCCACTTGGTCCCGTGTGGTCCCACATCTTTGAAAATTCAAGTCTTTAAGAACCATTCGGGAAGTCAAGTCCAATACGGATTTTAGGATTGGGCATCTCCTTCACAAAGCATATTCATCTAAACTAACCCTCAAATCCTCACCTCCTTATCCTAGAAATATTTTTACCTTAATTAACAAGAAAGTAAGTTATATTCTTAACCCCCTTCTAGGAAAAGTATCATTAAGGTCACTTCACATCCATTGGTTGATTCATCCTTCACAAGTGAATTTTTATATATCGGGTCTCCTCCCATCGTATAAAGTATGTAAAGGGTAGGGAGTCATAGTTGAGCTTACAGTGGGCTAAGCCTCCATCGTTTCCCTTTGATCTAGCAGCTGTCCCTTTAGGAGTTCCTTTTATTCCCCTTACTAGTTTGAGTGGTAACATTTTGGCATCGTTATTAGGGACATGAGACATGTGTTTTGTTCCCCATATAACGTATTTACATATCATTATTGGAGACTCCATTGGAAGAACAAAGCCCTATGTCTTCATTAAGATTTACAGTTAATGCTTGTGGGGTGATGCAACCATCTCTCAAGGCACTTTAATTCATCTGGGCGATTCCATTTCAATCCTAATATGAAAGATCATAGAAAATGGGCTATAGTAAAAGAGAGATTGATAATGGTCCTACATTTTCAAAACTCATTGACCAAGACATTAATAACTACAAAAGAATGGAAATAAATATGTAGAATCTTATCAAAATGTATTGGAAGGTATGGATATGGAACTCATGCTCAGGTTTTATACATTGCAACAAGTGCAACTCGACATAATAAGGGATTTCTATAAGGGGGATCCTAGTCGCCACTTTGACCTTGCTCGCCTAACCTATGCTCTAAATATTCTGAATGACCTAATCAATGATAAATGTCATAGTCAACCATAAAGTCCCACAATGAGAAATCAATTGGATGACATTGAAGAAATCTCAAGTGTGGGTGAGGATGATGAACAAATGTCAATTACAGAATTGGAAGACTATGGCGATGAGAAGAGGAACACCTCCTCTGATGATGAAGAGTTGGATCTTCTAAGCCTCCAAATCATGCAATAAATAATGGATGAATATAGTAGGTCATGCAGGGAGGTAGTAAGGAAATATAATTCTAATGAAGTTTTCTCCCCTTTATATGATTAAGAGGTTAAGCTTCATAAGATGAAATGTGAATATAAAGAGAACCACTAATGCTCTCTTCCTAGAATCATATTACCAAAATCATGTAACAAATACCTTATCCATTGTTCTTCAAGAGAAGAGAGAAGAAGAGAGGTCTCGCTTGTCAACCAACCAAGATGAAGATGACCTTGAGGATCTCGATGACGAGCATGAAGATGAGTCCTCATCATGGTTGCACGATAAAAAGGATGATTTTGAGAGCACATGTGTTGAGGATAATGATGCTATGTAAAGTAAGGTTGAGATTGACCTTACCTTTCTCAAGGATATCACTCCTGATGACTCTCCTTTTGAGGAATGTGATCCCATGAGCTCCTTGGAAGATGACATTGGAGATTATTTCCACATTGAAAAGGAGAAATGGGAGATTGTTGGGCCTTAAATTGATTGTGCTCCCATTGTTGATACTAACAAATAAGATGAGATTGATATTATTTTTCCCGTTATCGCGGGAATTACTTGCGATGACATATCCATCAATACCCTCGAGAAGGAGAATTATTATGTTCCCTTGCATGAAGAAGGACAGGTGGAAGTGACTGATTATCCTTTTAATGAAAGCCCAATCTTTGATGATTATAATGAAGAAAGCAATGAAGCTCCTACCTACCAACGTTATGATTATGTATTCAAATCACTTGAGCCTTTAGATTATGGGGAAGTATAATCCCTTGCCCCTTTTCTCCTTTCTAAATATGGTTTCAAGGAAGAACCCTTCATTGAATATAATTTATCTCCTTTCACTCATCCTCAAGATTATGATCACTCCGCGACCTCCCCTCCCCAATGTGACCATCACCATGGGAAACATATTTGTTGCACTCCTCCTATACCTCACCCTTCATTCCCTTCTCATAGGGCTTCCTTTTACATCGAATGGAGATCATGTTTTCCCACTCCCCCACCCACTTCACCCTCCATGTTATTATGTCTGCATTCACATTGGGTTTTGTTTCATGAGTAATCATACTAGTATGCATATGTATAGTGATATGATGATATGTTGGTTGCACTGACTTTATGATTACACTTAGTATTGACCTTACTATATGTATGTTAGGGTAGGATGCATTGCATGTTGATTTTCACATTAGAACTAACACCATATGATATTTCTTATCGTAGAATAGGTGCATATTTGCATATTTTTATATTTATTTTTATGGCCTAACATTAAGTATGTGCAATCATGAGACGTCGTGAAAGCATTTTCCCCCTTGTTTTTCATCTATTATATGTGTTAGTAACAGATCTACAGTAACCAAGAGATTGTTTGAATTCTCGTGACCTCCTGTTCGAGTAGCTTTATCCACTTCTTCGAGAGATCATGCCCCAGTTGGAGCGATATGTTACCCACCATTTTGTGGGTGATATCCCTAGGATAAATTTTTTCTCCAAGATGGTCCTCAGCTGGTAGCTAGCAGCCCCTTGCAACCACCAACTAGCTTGTTGTGTCATTTCTCTGCCACCTGAGCCAGCCATGTAGTCCCTCATCCATTTGTCATGATTGTATGTTTGAAGGTGGGCCTCCCGAACCTAAAGGTATGCCTTGTCCTTCGGTAATTGAGCTCTACCCCATCATCATGGTCATCACCTTGGTTCCTACAGGTTCTATGAGCCTCCTTCATCATAGAGGAAACCATGAGTGTACCAACCTCTGGTGGGAAATGAACCACCCTACCTTAAAAAGCGGTATCCACAGCTATATCTCACACATCATGCTCTTACCCCTTCAGCCTCGAGCAATTAATTAAATAAATAACATAAAAAGGAAAAAGGCATATAAAGAAGGGTGGAAAAATCAAGGTCGGAGCACCTAATGTACCACGGTTTCTCCCTTGTATAAATTATATACCCAAGTGCAGGCTTCCCTCCTACTAGCTACCCTTGTACCCCAGCATGTGGCCTAGGGCTACCCCTTATCATCCCCTACTCCATTCACCTATTTATCACATATCACCACCTTTTAAAGGATCTACCTTGGATAAATTATCCCCTTTAGAAGTAGAAACACCTAATGGGATACTTGGTTAACCACATTTTGAGTTTAGATACATTAGCACATGACAAAGCCGATTATGGAAGGGTAGGCCATTATAAAGTCCCCACTTGTGGTCCATAGTTTGTAAGCTATTTTACTCAATTTCCTTGGTGACTTGTTATACTAGAAGGCTACAAGATGCATTGGGTCTTATGCAGGATTGAAAGTGGTCTCCATCTTGGGTTTGGTCTCCCTATATGTGGTCCTAACCCTCCATAGGAATACATTTCCACATGTAAGGTGTGCGTTGAGATCCATGGGCCCCCACAGCAGTAGATAACATTCCATGGATCCCCAAATATGTTCAAATATTAGCTCGTGATCCACCTATTGGATGAGGAAGATGCACATGATTCACCTTTTCCCACCTAGCCCCACAAATGTACCATGCACTTGGCAGCTGACCCGAGACTTGTAGGATGATGTGGCATCACCTGCACCACATTTGAGCCCTTACAAATGGTCTACAGGCACCTTCAACTCTTTTGGAGACCCATGAGGTTATTATTGTGTCCCCACACCCATTGGGAGTAGCACAGGTTTATTGCTTGGAAAACAAGGGGCCACCTAGGAATAATTCCATCGGGGAATTTATCTTGATAATCCATCTTCTTTTCCAAGAAAATTATAAAATCTTTGAGGTTTCTTCCTCTTAACTTAAATTTTAAGGGAAGAAGTCCTTAATGCCTCCTTGACTGAAATACAAGGTCATTTCTCATCATTCTCCTAGACTTCATTCTCCCCAAGTATTAATGCATTGATACTCCAATAGGTGGTCACTCAATGAATACTTTTCTTCACCTTTCCCTCTCTTCTAGGTCTAGCCAAGTTGGGTCACCTAGGGCATCATTTTCCTGACATAATAGCCCAAGAAAAAGTTAGATCTCCTATCCTCTCCTACATTGGTGTGTCCTCAAGGCCTCCTCCAATTTTGAAGCCATTCTGATAGTGGAGTTTTGAAATAACCCAAGCTTTAGCTCCATGATCAAACTTTTCCCTAGTGTTCCCAAGGCTAGTGCCTCATAGGATCAATTTGATACCTTTAAGTAGAAAATCTTGTTTTGATACTTTCCCATTCCTTGTCTAGGTTGAGATCATCATTGGTTTCTAGATTCTCTCTCCTTAATGTAGGATGGGTCCACTTGGTCCCATGTGGTACCACACCTTTGAAAAGTCAAATGTTAAAAAACCATTCAGGAAGTCAAGTCCAATAAGGATGTTAGGATTGGGAAATTATTTTACGAGGCATATTCCTCTAACCTAACCCTCAAATCCTCACCTCCTCATCCTAGAAATCTATGTACCTTGCTTAACAAGCAAATAATCTATATTCTTAAAACCCTTATAGGAAAAGGATTATTAAGGTCACTTCACATACATTGGTTGATTCAGCCTTCATAAGTGACTTTCTATATACCGAGTCTCCTCCCATCGGTGAAAGTCTGTAAAGAGTAGGGATTCTTAATGGAGGTGACAGTGGGCTAAGCCTCCATCATTTCCCTTTGATCTAGCAGTTGTCCCCTTAGGAATCACTGTTATGCCCCCTGCTAGTTTGAGCAGTAACATGCCATAGAGGGTAGCTTGAATTTCATAGCCTAGAAGGATCAAATGGAAGCAGTGCTTAATGATAATGGTATGTTAGAATACATTAAAACTAACATTTCAAAACCCCAGCAATCTGATGCACAACAATTAGCCCAATGGAAGAAGGATGTTGAAAAATTCGAGAAATGTCTTCTAGAAGGTGTGAGAGACCATGTCATCTCAAATCTCCATGGAAAAGGGACATTATTTTCTATCTGGAAGACATTGACTTAGCTAGTCGAAAATAGCACTAACCATAGAAAATTGGCCTTGAAAGACAAACTTTGAAACATAAGAATGCAAAAGAATAATATTATTCCACAATATCTCTCTATATTTACACAAGTTCGAAATGATCTTGGAGGGGGTAGGGTAAATGTTGCAAAAGATGACCCGGTGATCCTAGCTCTTTTAGGCCTTCCAAAATCCTGGCACGACTATCACGACTCTGTAAATGGAAGGGAAAAAATACCAAATTGGGAAAGGTTGTGGTCTAATTTGGTTCAAGAAGAGTTCAGGTGAAATACCAGAGGCGAAACATCATCTAGACCAGAGGATGAAGTGAATTTTTCTTTGGTTGGAAAGGGGAAGAAGGACAACGGAAATAAGACCCAAAGCAAACCTGAATCCATCCAAAATAATGGCAAGAAGAAAGACATGAGAAAGATAAAATGCTTCCATTGTCATGAATATGGATATTGTGTAACTAAATGTATGCATAAAAATTCTACCAAGAAGCCTTCAAGAGGAGCAGGAAGTGAAGCATTGCCTTCACAATTAGAATCAGAATTCTCCCTGATAGCATGCATGGTTAGTACTACTATGGGAGAGTGTGGTACATTGATTTTGGTGCCTCGTTCCATATGACAGGGTTCAAGTATTCTTTCAGTAGCCTAGAGGAGAAGCATCTCCAAATGCGTATTGAAATGGGGGATGACGGGAGGTACAGTGCTACAGGAATTTGTATTGTCACCTTTGAGAGGGAGAAAGCATGTCCTCTTCACCTCAAAGATGTTTTGTTTGTTTGTAGGTTGAAGAATAACTTTATCTTTGTAGCAGTGTTTGAGGATAGAGGCTATGATTTAATTTTCAGTAAAGGGAAAGCCTTTATGAGACACATAGACAAGTGAAGAATATCATAGTTCAAGTGAAGAACCTATACAAACTTGAGGTGGGAGATTGTCCTGCATTGACAAGCAAGGCAGAAAAAGTGCAGAGTCGAGATATTGGAGACCTCTGGCATGGGGGATTGGGTCATTTACACCATGGTGCCTTAAAAATCATGCAACAATTTACCACTGATCTCCCTAAAGGCTCCCTTGACCAGCAAGATGTCTATAAGGGTTGCACATTAAGGAAATATGTCAAATCCACTTTCCATGGCCGAGATAACAGAGCATATGAAATCTTGGAGTGAGTTCACGCTGATGTTTGTGGACCCTTTTCTATGGCCTCCACAACAAAAGATAAGTACTATATTATTTTTTTAATGATTTCTCTAGAAAATGTTGGATCTTCTTCATGTTGAAGAAGGATGAAGTTTTCTAAAAAAAAATTGAATTCAAGGCATTGGTTAAGAAGGAGACTAGGAAGAAGGTGAAACCCCTCAAGAGCAATAGTGAAGGTGAATTTGTTTCACATGCCTTCAATAATTTTTGTGCCAAAGAAGGTATTCGAAAATAATGTATAACACCCCATAACCCACAATATAATGGGGTATCTGAAAGGAATAAAAGAATCATAGTGGGAGCGGCAAGAGTCATGTTGCATGATTAGGGGTTGCGATGATTCTCTCATGCTCCAAGGGTTCGAGGAAGAAACTTGAGCCTACAGTAGATTTAGCAGTTTTTGTAGGATACACTGAAACTCCACATAATTGTTTGGTTCATTTAGCTTCACTAAGGATGACAGTTGTGATGAGAGATGTCAAGTTCGATGAGGAGAAGGCTATGAGATTCTCTCTAGAATGAGATATGAGTATCCCACCGAAGCAGGAGCTTCTAGCTCCAAAGGAGGAGCCTTAGGATGAACATCAAGAGGTTGTGGAGCATCCACATTTACCAGAGAAAATAAGAGGTAGATTGGAGGCACCCACTCAACCAAAATCTTCTAGAGAGGGGAGAAAGAGAACTAGAGAATTTGATAGATTGTTGCATGATGCTAGGGAGAATGTGGGAACCCCTACTTTACAGCGTAGTAAAAGGATGTCACCTGATAAGTACACTGGTTACATGGCTCTCATGACAGAGCTCATTGAGATAGATCCATGTTCATTTGAGGAAGAAATTTCCCAACTTGTTTGCCAAGTTGATTCCATAGTGGAAGAATATGAATCCATCATGAAGAACGGTGTATGGGAGGTGGTGTTGAGACCAGAAGGGAAATCAGAGGTTGTTTCTAGATTGATCTAAAAAGTGAAGCATCCAACTGATGGGAGCCTCAAGAAGTACAGGGCCAAATTTGTGGGCAAAGGGTTCTCTCAAGTAGAGGGAGTGGAATATGAGGAAACTTTTGCACCAATTGTAACATATTCCTCAATCAGATCCATTCTAGAATTGGTTGCACAGATGGGGTGTAAAATCCACCAGATGGATGTAAATACCACCTTTCTCAATGGTGTTGTTAAGGAGGAAATTTACATCTAACCTGTTGAAAAATGGCAACAAGAAATGCTAAAAATAGCAGTTTGGGTACCAGTGCTGGATTGGCAACAGAGAATGAAAAATGGAAGTGCTAAAAATAGCATTCTATTTTTAGCAGTTCATGATGGATTCCTATTTTAGTCATTCCCTGGACTAAAAATAGGAAGTAAAATTCGAATTTGATATTAACAATAGTTTGAAAATTAATTAATTAATTCAGAGTTAATTAGTTAAGAAAAATCAAATAGTGTATGTGAGGACATGCAACAGTTTATCTATTAATTGAAGAATTTATCCATCGGTTAAAGAGATAAGGATGAGTTTTAATATTGAGTTGTAATTAGTTGGCTCAGTTAACTGAGCCAAGTCTAGTTAGATTAATTTAACAGTTTGTTAAATTAATGAGAGTTTAGTTAGTTAATGCTTGCATGCATGTAACTATTGTATTTTAGATAATTGAGTATTCACTCATGGATAACTCATGCATGTCAATTCAAACAGAGACCTAGTTGAGGTCAGAGAAGGGACAATGTACTACAATTGGATGAATATTTTTCCTATAAAGGAAGCTCATCCATGAGAAGGATTTATCTCCTTTAGGACTGTGCAGTTAGATCAGAGATTGGTGAGTGTGTGAAGAGGAAAATTCACACATGTGGTTGCACTAGACACCAATCAGAATTGCGCAAAGAAATAGGAGGCTTGGAGGGTAGACAAGAGGTTAGATAGAGGCCTTTAACTGTCTATGAGTAGCAGAGGTATTGCAGAGAGAGCAGGATAGCTTTTGAGTTGATTCTTTTTGTAATATTGTCTATATTTCCACTTGTATGATAATACAGAATTGGAGTTTGTAGGCTCAGGCTTTTCCCAGGTAAATTCTTCTGTGTTATGTGTGATTGGTTCCTTCTTATCAGTTATATATGTTCTTATTGATATTGCTCATGCTCGATTAAGCTTCCGCTAAATTGTTTGCAAAAGTAGATCAAGTGTTTTGCTTTAGTACATTGCATTACCGGGTGATCTACAGGTGGGAAATTTCTACATAGCCCAGCCTAATTTATTAGATGGATCAAAGTACACCATGTAAAGCCAATTTTACCATAGTAAAATTGCTTTCACTGTGAGAAATTACTTAATAAACCACCTTTATTAAGTAATTTACAATTAAACCCATGAAGAATAGTTAATTAAATCATTATTTATTTGATTTTCTTCTAGGAATAATTGATTTAACTATTGTTTTATTATTATTTCTTGTCAAGTTTGACCCAATCATGAAAAATAAACAGATAAATCATTGTTTTTCTTATTTTTCTCTAAGAATAATTAATTATTATTCTTTGTTAAATTTGACTAAATCCCTTAGTAATAATTAAATAAATCCTTATTTGTTTATTATTCCTTAATTAATTCATTGAGATAACAAATAAATCATTTATTTATTTATTATTTCAAAATAAAAGTTTGAATATTTTTTCCCTCCTAAACAAATATAATAAAACATTCCAAGTGGTAATTCCAAGAATGGAATCAATAATATTTTATTATTGTTCATTATTCGAGGATAACTCAATATTTTGTTATTAATATGAGGGTTTTCCATTCATTATTCACTTTTGATTATTTTCATTGTTGCACTCACTGTTGTAACTCTGATTATTTTCATTTTCGCACACTATATTTTTTGTTGGGTTTATACATTATAAAGGAGAGAGACTCTACATAAGCTGAAGAAGTTTAGGGATAGCCAAGAACCCATCCCATAGAGGGGGACTAGTAACATATATTTGTTCCCTTCACATGTGTTATAATAAAATCATTATTTACATATCTGGTTTCCATTGGATTTTTTGGGGTTATTACTTTTCATTTCACTTTTTAACTATGATTGTAGTATAGATCAGAATTTTGGCAGGTTTTGTTGCTATCAATAGTTGCAGATCTACAATGTTTAGTAGTCATTTCTATTGTTGAGATCGTTTGTCATCCAAAATTTTAAGTGGATTCTTTTCGTACATCATTGAGAACAAAAAACTACAACAGAGTTGCTATAAATATTAAATATAAATTGTTTGAAATGCTCATAACTTTAGTGATAAATTAAATTTTATTAAAATAGATTTTTTTAAGACGTATTAAATCTTAATTAATTATAAAAAAATGTGACTTAACTTTTTTTAATTTAATAATAAATTGAATTCTATAAACCAATATAGATCCATCTCAACAATAGATTTACTAAGAGCCAAGAGGGATCGAATCTCAATATATGAAAATCTCTTTTTAGAATGCAAAACTTGAAAAAAAATGTACATGTCAAAAGATTTAATCTCTTTTAGTGATTCATAAATAGGTGATTAAGATGGATCTATAGTGGTTTTCTATCTCTATATAGATTGACCATAGTGTAATTTTTCATTGTTTAAATTGTAATTTTCAATAGTTTATTATTATTATGATTTTATATTAAAAATTGAATGAGTTACACATTTTCTTCTTATTAATAATTAACTAAATTATTTTTTCCTTGTGAATATTGAAATATTTTACTAATTAGGTTAGAACGAATATGAATGAACTATCTAAGTAATAGAAAAAATATTTACGGTAATTTTACAATTATAGTTTCAACCATAATAAACTTTGTAATTTATAAAATATCTTTGCATTCTTTTAAAGTAAGTTGTTTTGCATGTAATTTCATATATAAAATTTTGATATAACTTCACCAATACATAATCTATAATAAATATTATTTCATAAAAATAAACATCATGAGGATAACCATCTAACAAATATAAACATCATCTAAAATATACATTCAAATTTGCTATCATCATCTAATTATATACACCTCTAGCACATATAAATGTCGTTAGCTAGCACACAAATCTATTAATCTAACGGGACATCATCATTGTGATCACATTTAACAAAATAAACATTGTATGTTGAAAAATGGCAACAAGAAATATTAAAAATAACAGTTTGGGTACCAGTGCTGATTGAGCAACAAGGAATGAAAAATGGAAGTGCTAAAAATATCATTCTATTTTTAGTTGTTCATGATGGATTCCTATTTTAGTCAGTCTCTAGACTAAAAATAGAAAGTAAAATTCGAATTTGATATTAACAGCAGTTTGAAAATTAATTAATTAATTCATCTTGAGTTAATTAGTTAAGGAAAATCAAACTTGAAGTCTATGTGAGAACATGCAACAGTTTATCTATTAATTGAGGAATTTATCCATCAATTAAAGAGATGAGGACGAGTTGTAATATTGAGTTGTAATTAGTTGGCTCAGTTAACTGAGTCAAGTCCAGTTAGATTAATTTAACAATTTGTTAAATTAATGAGAGTTCAGTTAGTTAATGGTAGCATGCATGTAACTATTGTATTTCAGATAACTGAGTATTCTCATGGATAACTTATGCATGTCAGTTCAGAGAAAAACCCAATTGAGATCAGATGAGGGACAGTGTATTATCAGTTGCTAGGATATTCCTAGTGAATATTCCTTGCATGAGGAAGGAATATTATTCATTCTAGTACTACGTAGTTGGACCTGAGGTGACAGCAGGTATGATTTGGGCCAATTCACACATGTTATGTAATTGGACCCCAATCAAAACTACGCAAGGAAATAGGGGCTTGGAGGACTTGTGGTGCTTATATATATAGGCCTAGATAGTCCATGAGCTACATCATCAGAGTATAGAGAGAGCATGATAGATTTTGAGCTGATTCTTTTTGTATGTTGTTGAGGATTTCCACTCGATTGATAATACAGAGATGGGGTTTTAAGCGAGTGCTTTCCCCAGGCTATATCTTCTATGTTATGGTTGATTACTTCACATTCTCAGTTATATCTTTTCATGTTTGATGTTGCTCATGTTCAATTAAGCTTCCACAAAGTTTACGGCAAATGTAGATCTGCAGGTGAAATTTCTACATGATATCAGTGAGCTAGCTGATTTGTAGAGAAAATTCTACATGGTATCAGAGCAAAGGTGATCAAGGAAGAACAGTATACAAGAAGGGAGAAGTTAAAGTTTGTGGTTTCTGAATATTGAATTCAGTTCTTATCACATCTATTTCACCGATGGCATTCAATGGTTTGAGACTCGAATATGCCCTTGATGGCAGTTCGAATTATATAGCTTGGAAGGATTGCATGGAGGCAGTATTTGAAGATAATGGTCTAAAGAACTTCATTGATCAGGAAGTCCAGAAGCTAACTGATGCTACTCAACTGATAGAATGGAAGAAGTGTGTGGCTAGAGCTAAGAGAATCCTCTTGGAGGGAGTTTGAGATCACATTGCCTCGAGCTTCCATGGGAAAGAGACTCCATTTTCGATGTGGAAAACATTGAAAGATATTTATCAGAATAGCAGTGATCAGAGGAAGCTGGCAGTGAAGGAAAACTTCGAAAGATCAAGTATGAAAAGGATAAGACGATCTCTATGTATCTGAACAAGATCACCTTATGTAGGGATGAACTTGCAAGTGTAGGGGTCATGACAGCTGATGATGACATAGTGAGTCTTGCACTCCTCGGTCTTCCTAAGAGATGGCATAGCAACCAGGACTCAGTTAATGGAAGAGAAAACTGCAAGATTGGGAATGACTTTGGTCGGATTTGATGCAGGAGGAGATAAGAAGAAGCACCAGAGACGGTTCTTCATATATGGAGGATGAAGAGAATTGTGCCTTAGCGAGTAAGGCGAAGAAGGGGAAGGAGAAGGTTTCTTTTTCCGAGTCCAATTCTTCCCATGGTGGGAAGAAGGTTGAAAAATCGAAAGTGTGATGCTTTCGTTGTCATGAGGTGGGCCATTTTGTTACAAATTGTCCATTGAGCAAATCCAAGAAGGGATCCAGAGAAGGATCTCAAGGTGAGGCACTTGCTTCACAGTTCGAGTTGGATTTCACACTCTTCGCATGCATGGTTTCATCCATGGTGGGAAGTGGTTGGTTTCTTGACAGTGGAGCTTCTTTCCACATGACCGGCGATAAGAGTTCGTTCATTACTTTGGAGGAGAAAGATCTCCATATACTCATAGTGATGGGTAATGATGAAAAGTATAGTGTCTCAGGTGTAGGCACGGTTATTTTTTAGATGGAGCTTGGAGCTCACCTTACCTTGACCGATGTCAAGTATGTACCAGGACTAAAGAGAAACTTGGTGTCAATCGTAATGCTAGAAGACAAAGGCTATGATGTAGTCTTCAGTAAGGGAAAGGTTTTCCTTAGACACATCATCACTAGACAGGTGAAGCAGATCGGTTCACGGGTCAAGAACCTGTGTTCTATTGAGATTCAAGATGCATGCAAAGCTTGAGCAGCAAGGCAACTGATGGAGAATTGGTGGTTGAGAGGGAGGGTATATTACCTCTCAACATGCAGCACCAAAAGAAGTCTGAGACGATTGTGGAAGAGCCACGATTAGTGAAGCAGCTTCAGGAGGTTGTGGAGCAGCCACAACTAGAGAAGCTGAGAGGAGATTGAGTAGAGACATCTACTCATGCAGAGACCTCCAATAGGGGGGAACTTCGAGCCAGTGGGTAGAGGGATCACATGCAACCATACCTTCAGGTAGGAGGTGGGACAATGTGGAGTGATCATCCCAAGGAGGAGGGACAGGATCCTTGAGGTACCCAACCTCTTTGATTCAACTTTTCTACAGGAACCCCAATGAGGAGTAGTGGGACTGGCTAATTGGGTAGAGATAGATGCGAATGGAGTGATAAAGAGAGCTACAGTGCAAGAATCCCAAGACAGCGCAGAGCTAGCAGGCTGTAGCAATGCGAGAGGCACAAGTGTGTTGCACCAGTACAGGATGGCACAGAGAGGTGTGCAACGATGCGAGATGCATGGATATGTTGCAGTAGCGTAGAGGTCAGAGAGGGAGCACTTGTCACTAGCAAGTAGAGCTTCAGCATCAGAGTATGTTTCTAGCCCAACAGAGAGGTCAGTTGGGAGTTTTTATTTGTTCCAAGAGTTGTTGGAGCAACCACACTTGGTAGAAGTGTTGCATGCAGAACATCCGAAGGTACAGGATCGGGTTCGAGAGGAATCCTTTCTTGTTGAGAGGGAGTGTTGAAAAATGGCAACAATAAATGCTAAAAATAGTAGTTTAGATACCAGTGCTGGATTGGGCAACAGGAAATGAAAAATGGAAGTGCTAAAAATAACATTTTATTTTTAGCAGTTCAGGATGGATTCCTATTTTAGTCAGTCCCTGGACTAAAAATAGGAAGTAAAATTCGAACTTGATATTAACAATAGTTTGAAAATTAATTAATTAATTCATCTTGAGTTAATTAGTTAAGAAAAATCAAACTTGAAGTCTATGTGAGGACATGCAACAGTTTATCTATGAATTGAGGAATTTATCCATCAGTTAAAGAGATAAGAATGAGTTGTAATATTGAGTTGTAATTAGTTGGCTCAGTTAACTTAGTCAAGTCCAGTTAGATTAATTTAACAATTTGTTACATTAATGAGAGTTCAGTTAGTTAATGCTTGCATGCATGTAACTATTGTATTTCAAGTAACTAAGTATTCACTCATGGATAACTCATGCATGTCAGTTCAGAGAAAGACCCAGTTGAGATCAGATGAGGGACAGTGTACTATCAGTTGCTAGGATATTCCTAGTGAATATTCCTTGCATGAGGAAGGAATATTATTCCTTCTAGTACTGCGTAGTTGGACCTGAGGTGACAGCAGGTATGATTTGGGCAGTTTCACACATGTTATGTAATTGGACCCCAATCAAAAATGCGCAAGGAAATGGGGGCTTGGAGGACTTGTGGAGCCTATATATATAGGCCTAGATAGTCCATGAGCTACATCATCAGAGTACAGAGAGAGCATGATGGCTTTTGAGATTATTCTTTTTGTATGTTGTTGAGGATTTCCACTTGATTGATAATACAGAGATAGGGTTTTAGGCTCGTGCTTTCCCCAGGTTATCTTTTCTATGTTATGGTTGATTACTTCACATTCTTAGTTATATTTGTTCATGCTTGATGTTGCTCATGTTCAATTAAGCTTCTGCAAAGTTTATGGTAGATGTAGATCTACTATTATGCTTTAGTACATTACATATATCAGTTTGATCTGCAGGTGAAATTTCTACATGATATCAGTGAGCTAGCTGGTTTGTAGAGAAAATTCTACATTGTAATCTAACATCATCACCACACATATCCTAAAATATATATCTCATGTCAAATAAATGTTATCACATATACATTTATATGCAAGGACATTAAATGAACATATCTAACATGACTTAACAATATACACATCAGCGCCAACATACAAAGTAAGTACATCAACATGAATAAAAAATAATGCAACATATATATATATATATATATATATATATATATACAAACAATTCAAATAATTGTTATAAAATATATGATACAACAGACAGAGTAGTTGAACCCTGGTCTGTAGCAAAAGACAATGGATGGTCAAGCACTGCCTCAACAGTCGAATTATGAAGCACTGGAGAAGAAGGTGGCTAGTATGTTCTCTCAGGAGAAACATGAAGCACCGCCGCCAGTAGTAGGTGATCATTATGAGATGAATGATAAGGAGGTGGAGTATTACTAGAAGGATCACCGACACCCTAACCATGATCAGATAGGGTAGTACTACCAGAAGCATCACCACCCTCATCATCATGATCCGATGGGGTAGCATTGAGTGAAGACTCATGTTATGTATATGTTGCATGCCCATCCCTCCTCACTACTAGTAGCCTAGTAGCTCTGACGATATGACGCATAAGACTCATCATATCGTGCAGAAAATACCTGAAGAGCTCTCGGAACCTAGGATATGCACTGATGTCTCGAGCGCTCATAGGGTAGACTCCCTCCTCAACCAAAAATCCTAGAAAATCAATTGCATTACTCCATCCAGAATCAGAAACCAGCCCTATGTGCCCACATGCTCACGCCCCTCTGCATTTGAGGATGTACCTCACCCTTCGAGGCCTCACCCATCTCTGCATCTCCCTCAAGTGGGGGAGGAGGCATGTCCCCAAAAAAATTGTTGATGTCTACAAAATATATAGTACACAATAATAATCAGACAATTTCATTAAACAAATTAATAAAACAAGTTAAAGAACGTGATTGAATAAATTTTATTCTAATGAATCAAGACAATAAAATTAAACTAGATTAATTTACAAAAAACACTAATATTACCTCTATCATCTGCAGGTTCATATGGTGTGAAGAGGATGTTGGAACACTGTCTCCAATCCATCCCCGTGTACAGACATGGCACCAAGACAAACATGTGGTCATCCTCACTGGTCAATAACCTTGGTACCTCAACAGAAATATTGGCCGGATATTCTAGCAAGCCCCTCTTGGGCATCATCTCACCCCACATGTGCATCTGCACCTCAATCATTGGCCTAGGAGGGAAAGGTCAAAAGTAGGTCTCGTCTCTACAAACCTCTCAAAAAATAAACAAAAAATATCTAAAGCGAAAGGGAGGTTCATCCTCCCTTATATCATAGCATGACATCTATCCAAAGCCCTACAAAATTGTCGCAAAAAATGGCAGACCATCTGATACATCACGGTGCCTACACCAAATAGTCAACATAAAAAAAAGAGGGAAACTTGTGTTTCCCATCATTAGTATAGTGTGCAATGGTTACACTCACTAATAGTGAGAAGCACCTAACCTTATGTGCACCAAGAGAAGCAATCCATAGTTGTCCACCAAACACTTGAAAAAAAAATTGGACGCACTACATAAGCCCCAACATATCTTTGAGAGTAAACAAGTTGAATCTTTGTTGCAACACCATGGGGGACATCGGGTAATTGGGGAAAATCCTCCCCTCTTCTAGATAGGCCAGTGATAAAATATGTCCTCCTGATCACAGGGCCTATAGCATGCATCAGAACCGACACGGAAAGATTGTTGGTGGACATTCCACCGACAGATCAATTGTTCCAACAAGCTAGAGTGTGCCTTCAAGGATGTAGCCTCCTCATAGTACTTAAGGAAGCCTACATTCCTCAAGAGTGTTTGGGTTGCTGCGTAATAAGGTGAAGCTATAAATCCCTCTCGCTCTCTCTCGTGCCTCCCATGGTTGAACCACATTGTGTTGGTCCATCATTTGCTCCTGCTCTTGTTGCTACTTCCTCTATTGATGTCTATTCTACATGATTGACAAATAAAATACATCATCCCCATGCATAAACCGTATTTTTTTTATTAAATGAAAATTGTGTTTATAAATATAGACATATAACTTTCAATTAAAAAAAGAAAAAAGAAAAAACCATCTCTGGTCTACCCAAAAATCAGTGATGCACCAAAATTGATGCGCCATCAAATAAGAAAGCACCGAAAATAGTGCACCTCTTTTAGTTTGTATACATACAAACACATTGATTATTTTTTATTTTCAATGTGGTGCATCGAGACAACATTGCGCATTGGTGAATACGTATAAAATTTTCACACCGAAACGAAATGCTAAGGTTATCGAATGCACTAAGATATATTTTTTTAATATTATGTGTGGGGTGTGTTTGGTAAGTATAAACACACCAGGAGTAACTTAAAATTGTACGCACCAACGTACAAATTATAGCTTTTTTTGGTGTGTTTTAATTTACCAAACGCACCAAGAACATTGTGGTGTGTTAAGTTCATGCACCAGAGTAAGGTGAACCATGTAAATTTATAGGGTGCACCGCTACCGGTGCGAGCTGAACCTGTCGAATGCACTGCGTAGGAAAAAACAAAACAAAAACAATGGATTTTTTTACCTAATTTGCAATTCTAATTCACTAAAAAACTAATATAGAGAGAAACATAAACATTCCCTGGACATTTGATCGTCAGGGAGGCATAGTTGTCACGTAAATGAGAAAAACAAATTTCACCACCATTTTAGAAAATTTGAAAGTTATGCATTGAGCACGGGACAGAAGGATGGTGAGCAAAAGAAGCACCTACAGCAGGGCGCTTGAGTGAGGCAAGAATGGCACTAGTGCTTCGGAGCTATACAACATTGCAAATGGTAAAAATGAAATTTAAGGCTGGTAGGTTTTTTTATTTAACCCTGCTTTGGTGTGTTATTGTAGTTGCGCCAATGTCTACTATTTTCAAGCACACCGCATTTTTTAAAGATTAAAAACCCTATAGCAGTTCTCTTGGTATGTATGCACCAGGGCGTTTTAATACATGAACAACATTGGTGCATCATGGGCTTATAATACCGAAATCGTGAAAATAATCTTAAGACCGACATTTTTTAAATTTAACCTTTGTACGGTCCTATCGAGTAGTATAACCATCAGTGCCTTGGTAGTTATACAACGGGGCGTTTTAATACACGAATAGCATTGGTGTTTTGTAGGAATATAGCACTGAAATGGTAAAAAAAAATTACAACCAACATTTTTTAAATTTAACCTTTGTCTGGTGCTATCGAGTAGTGTACGCATTATTGCATCATATATAGGTGGCAGACTATTTCTTTTATTTGTATAAAAAATAACGCTTTAACAGTGCATCACCCTCTATTAAATACTTGGGTTTTTAGTGTGTTATATTGTGAAAATGTACGTGCCAGGGTGTTAGTTTATTGGTTTAGCACTGGGTCGTTGTCAAAATATAGCATCAGACTTGGAAAAATGAATTTTACGACAAATATTTTTGTAAATTTAACCCTTTCACAATACTATCGAGTCAGATACGCACCAATGTGCTTATGTACTTAGCATACCATTATTATTTTTATTATTATAAAAAATAAATCTACCATGGTGCAATATGTGCTATTAGGCATCGGTGCGTCAATGTATAGTAATGCACCATTGTGTTAGTTTATTAACGACGCATCGTCAAAAAACATCCGCTAAAATATCCTCCCACCCAATTCTGCTACAAACGGATTTTTGGGCTATTTTTATAGGGGCTTCCGCAAAAACTTCACCTAGAGGGTATTTTCGTTATAGTGTTAGAAATTAAATCAACACTTCAAGTTCAAATTATATATATACTTATTTTTGTATTGATTCATATGGCTATTTAAAAGGACTTCTACTAAGTGTCTCGTTGGTATGCCATCAGGCTTAAATATCACAATACAAATGGACCATAAAGTACATTCTCATCATATGAAATGTTGTTAAAAAAAATGTTCAAAATTAAAATTGTAATCTTAAAAGCCTCCTACACAAGGGAATTATACCACCTCTATGTGGAAAAATGAGTCACCCCTTGAGTTAGAGTGGTCATTCAAAGAATTGCCAAAAAACTTAGTGAGAGACATTGAGCTACTTTGAGTCCCAAATGTGCAAGCCCAATGAAGAGACAACACAAAAACCCATCCTTGTAGGCATGGGTTATTTGGATTTAGTTTAATGCCATAATCACACTACAATCGATTATATTTTTATAGTAAATGAGATACAAATTTTGAAATAATCCTCAAATCAAAATTACATCTCAATTTATTTAAATAATAATTATCATACATTTATTAATCTAAATTAAAATTTAATATCCTCACATAAATGTCCATGTATAAGGGAATGTCAATGGCACTATCATGTGGACACATCAATGGGATCATACAATTAGGTTGTAGTTTACCTAGGGGGGATAATATGGGGTACAGAAGGAGGTACCCAAGGGAATAATGTAATAATGTAAGGGCCATATTGTTATGTATTTCTAGCATTTTAGTTTTCTCGCAGGTCAAGTGCATAACAAGTGGTATCAAGGAGATCACTCCATAAGCCATATATTTTTCAATACACAATACTTGACATGTTTCAATGGAGAGTCTCTAGCTTCTATATAGGCTTCATACATACAATACCATGGGTCTTTCAATACCATACACCTAATACAATGGGCTTATCACATTTCCCTAACTAATTATGGTCATGTTGATGCCTCGAAATTCATTGCACTAACATGGGGGAAAACCACTTGGTACAGACCTTAAAGTAGCTCATTTTTCATTTGGAGTAGTGGCTCTAACTAGTTAAATTAGGTCCAATTACCTTTGATCAATCACTATCAGCTTTAAATATATCTTTAATTGCTAATAGCTAGGGACATCTGATCAATTCTTCTAGCTTATCAGGCAAGAAGAATGGCCCTTAAGTTGTTTTTGTGAAACAACCAAACTAATCTAAATCTTTGCCTCAAAGAGAGGACTTCTAAAATAACACATGCATGATTTAACTAATATGTAATTAATCTATCCTATCTTCCTTGAAGGAAATAAAAATCCTTCTCCCAATCTGTTAGAGCCTAGATTTTCCTCAGGCTGAAAGGCAAGGTTCTAGGTCCACATCAAACCACGCTCAGCCTCGTAGCTAGCCCTATGAGGACAGGAGAGGGCTCTCTCCGGGCCAATCTCGGCAAAAGATGATCGATGGGGCTCGAGATGGCTGAAATAGAAGCTAATTTTAGGCTAGGTATGAAGTACAAGGGTTTGATTTGAGTTTTTGGGGGTTTTGTATTGGAAAACGGGAAAGGCAAATTTGGGCTCGGGGATGAGGCACAGTTTTTTGCATAACTCTGAATGGGGCAAGGAAGGCGATTGTCTTGATGCTTTTAAAGGGAAGAATGGGTAGATCAGACAGGTGAGGAGCTAAGGAGAGCAAGAAGGTTTCAAGGATTCTCCTTAAACAGGTGAAGACATTGAAAATCAAACAAATTTAAAGGCAGAGCATAACAACCTATGGATTCTACGTTAACACTTCATTTGTTCAATTGCAGAAGATGAGAGAAGGAAAAGGATACACATAACAACTTACAATTACTGAGAGAAGCACACCATCAAAACATAAAGCCACATGGATCTCAAACAGTGCTGCAAAACCCTGGTCTTTCCTTAGCCAAAAATGCAGAGAAAATATGTACAATGATATGCCAAAGCAATCCCAAGTGTCCAACCCTGAAAATGACTTAGAGAATACATTATATAGGCTAGCCCAACCCATTCCCTTGCCTCTAGGGGTTGATTTCATCATTCTAGGAGTTGTTTCAACCAATTCTAAACCAAGCACTGAAATCTAGGCAATCAAAACAACTTGCCTCTATATGTTAGGAAACTGATTCATTCATTAAATTTTCACTTGTTAGAGAATGAATCATCTAGAACAAGTAAATAATGCGAAAATTACATCATGTTTATCCAATTACATCAAGATAGATCAAAAATTACTTCAAGAAGCAAAACTAGTCAAACTCGCCGAACTTCTAAGCTGGAAGATGAAAAATTGGGCAAAAATCCTCTGTGCATCGCGCCAAATCCTGTATGCATCGTGCCACTTTGAGGCTGCATTTGAGGCACTTCCTGAATTCCAAATTGAGCCCATGATAGCTTGTTGGAAATCCCTACCTGTATAGTTTCTAACTCAAGTGGAATTTTTCAATTTGGTGTTCATTTGCCCCTCCAAAACTTCAATCTCCCAAGGCTGCGTCTTGTGTGTCAAAATAGAGGTAGTAAGGTCATTTTTTGAGTGTTTTTTGACCTTTTAGGGACTCAAAATTTGCCCAAAATTATTGGCCATGCACCAGCAGTCATGATTTTTCATGCCAAATCCAGAAATATAAACTTTTTGCCATTTGGAGCTCCCTAGTAAAAGCATGCGCCATGTGGCACAGCACACAGGGAGAAAAACTCTGTTTTTTTAGTGCCAAAATTTGTCAAAATACCAAAAATGCCCCAAATTTCTTGAAATTTGGGCTAGAGCTTCTCCATCAAGTAATATACTCAGCCAAAGAAGCTTCGGCCAATATTCGGAGTCTATCCTCCCTTTTCAACATTTTAGTGCCCTCCTAGTGCATGCAGTTCTGTGGTAGAATCATTGTCTCGGTTGTATGATGTGTCGGTGTCCGTCTCCATGGTGTTACCAGTCTATGCCAATGATATGTTTAGCTCGTTGAAAACGAAAAATTGGTGCCTTTATCTCCAATTTCCAAGTGTATGTTGAGTTGTATGAAATGAGAATTTGGTGCCTTTTTTTTCAACTATCAAAATATGTCAAGTAGGAAGGGGTTGTGGTACATAGGGACAGTGGGTACAAGATCAGGGGATGTGAATTTAGGGGGTGGGAGAACTTAGGGAATAAGGAAATCAATGGACAAATGGAATAAGGGAGTGATGGAGGAATGATAGACTTGGTAGCAAAACTGTCAATCACAACCCTAGCACTGTTGCTTTGGAAATTATGAAGAAGTAGGGTTTGATTTCTTAAACAATCACCATTCATCAAACACCATGAAGCAAGCACCAGACTTGGATAAAAAACCATGAGAGAAGTTCAACCTACTTGTACAAATGATGATCCAAGCATATTGGGCGATTTTGGAGCAATTTTTTGAAGTTTTTGGGCTTGTTGGTTGTATGCGTCGCGCATTCAGCCCAATGCGTCGCGTCGTGTGGGTGCGTCGCAACAGTGGAAGTTTACACTGTGAATCTGCCTTCTTTGCGTTGCGCGGATTGTGTGCGCCACGACCTCCTCCAATGCGTCGCGCAGCCTTTCAATGCACAGTCTCGGCCGTTGAAAAACACAATTTGGTCCTCCAACCCTCCAGTTGATATCCTTTGACCCCTTGGCACAACAAAATGTGTTTCAAGTGGAACACGGCTCATGGAGTAATGGGTTGATTTTTGATGAAGTAGTGATGAATTTGTGCTTTGGAGGTCCTGTGCACCGCGCACAAACTCAGTGCGCCGCGTCATGTGGGTGTGTCGCACCCTTGAGAAAATACACAGTGTATTTCAGCTCTGTGCACCGCGCTCTGTGGGTGCGTCGCGCTACCTGTTGTATGTGCTGCGACCTCTTTCAGCTCACAGTTTCGGTACTTAAATGTGAATTTCACTCTCCCATAGCTTGACTCAGCTTTCCAACGATCTCTTGGCATACAATGATATTTCAAACAATGAAAAACACTGATATAGTGATGGTTTTGATTTTTGCTTCTCAAAAAACCCATTTTCCTATGTTTAGTTTTTGGCACTTTTTCACAATTAATACAACTCTGTCTTTTTGTTTCCCCCTTGATTTTTGACTTGGAATGAAGAATTTCTTGGCAATTTTTTTGCAGGTATGGTGGCATGTCTTGACCAAGGAAGACCAGGGTTGCGCCTAGAGATTTCAACAACTGAAAAACTTTTTTGAAAATTACATGGCAATATACACAAAAAACGAAATGTCGACTTTGCTTCAAAACAGAGTTTTGAAGAAAATTCATAATCTATCCATATGATGATGAAAATCTTTGAAATGAGAACTTATTAAGCACCTCCCTCTGGCCTGCTGGCTTTATTGGACATTGTGAAGACACAACTTGAGAAATCCTAGACCTAGTGACTGAAATGACTCTTACTAATCAAAAGACTAAAACAGGGTTGTAAGTGACTCAAAAACTTGATTTTGATGGATAGACCTAAGCCAGCATGGTAAGGCATGAGGGGTCATGAACAACAAGTACCTTCCATCGGATTAGGGCATGCCCCTAGCGGAATGAAACTGAGTGAAACGAGTGAGACACCTAAAAATGAAATGCAATAAAGAGAAATGATTTCTGACGGAGGGATGTAAAGACCGACTCTAACATTGGCTCCAATGGGGATGGTAGCTCCTTGGAGGTGCCAAGAATGGCAGATCTTTGGGAGAGTAGACAGTGCCTTCATCCATTGGGCAATGGAGTCAAAAACTCAAGCTGAAATGCAGGACTGAAAACTGATGACTCGACAACACAAATTTACTCTCGCTCAACTAAAAACTGACTCAATACGTAACACAACTGAAAAACTGGAAATGATGCTCAAAGTGGAGCTTATTCAATACAACCTACTCTAACAGTTTCAATCATCACCTGATCAAGTGAAATGAAACAACCAATGCAACCAAGTAAGTATTCTTGCTGCTGTTTGTATTCTCCGCAAGTGCTTGCTTATGAACAACAAGAGAGAACTACTGAAAGGCAACTCCCATGAAAACTTGTGAACAGATCTGTTGAATGATATGGATTCTCTATCCGCCTCCAAAAACACTGCATAAGGATCTCGAAGTTCATGCACACTGGGACTTAGCTCATCCAATGGATTACTTCTCTTTTCCTCATACCATAAATGCAAACTTTGATCTGAGCTTTGTGACGTGACTCCTGCTAAAAATGACAAAGAAACCGGCTGTCGGATTAAGTTTGTATCCATACTTTTGTCAAGTTGACTGTTGATAAACTTATGAAGCATGAGTTGACTAGATGACTTCAAGAATACTGCAAAAGGATCTTCATAAACATAGCTATTGATTTCCGTTAACACATTGCTGCTCTGGTCCAAGTAACCTTCATAGCTAGATAATAAGACTTTCCTCACATCTGTGTTGTCTTTCTTTGATGATTGCAGCAAGTTGTCAAAAGGATCCTGAATTTTGTGAATAACCAAACTCTGTTGTTGATTATCAATCTCTTCATATGACTGCAAACATTGGTATGGGCTATGCAATGAACAATATGTTAAACAAGACAATGAAGGCGACTTTTGAATAAGATTATTATCAACATTCTCTTTTGTCACATGGTTAGCTAATGGAGAAGAACTTTTACAGCAAACATCATCCAACACACGAGCCATAGGATCATCAAAGATTTGAGAAGACTGTTGCGATGTATCCATTAAAATTGTATGACATCTTACTGGTTGCTCATCTTTTTCTTTAGAGATATTACGAAGATTCTGCTTTATAAACTGAAATGCTTCAAAACAAAAGGGTACATAATCCTCTTGCATCATTAAATCATGTATTTCCACTGCCACACCTTCATCTGTAATCTGACCTTCATCCTCAACATTAAAACTGAGAGATTGTTGATTTTCTACAGGCTGCTCATTTGAAGATTTATTGTGCAATTTACCCTTCAAAAACTGAAATGATTCAAAACAGAAAGGTAGGGAGTCATCCTGTATTGTTTGATCATATGTGCCAGCTTCCATGTCTTGATGTGAAACTTGACAAGCAATGGCTTTCGGGAACTGCAAATCTGAATATGAGAAGTCTTGACCAAGGTTTTCATTGCCCTCAAGATGGTCCAAATCAAGACTTGTTGACAGTTGATTTCTGATTGCATGAATGTTGTCTCTGATGAACTGAAATGAAGCAAAACAAAAAGGCAAAGATCCTT
>APFE030655089.1:77074-91399 GCA_000404065.3 Pinus taeda
CACATGGATCCCAAACAGTGCTGCAAAACCCTGGTCTTTCCTTAGCCAAAAATGCAGAGAAAATATGTACAATGATATGCCAAAGCAATCCCAAGTGTCCAACCCTGAAAATGACTTAGAGAAAACATGATATAGGCTAGCCCAACCCAGTCCCTTGCCTCTAGGGGTCGAGCTCATCATTCTAGGAGCTGTTTCAACCAATTCTAAACCAAGCACTAAAATCTAGGCAATCAAAACAACTTGCCTCTATATGTTAGGAAACTGATTCATTCATTAAATTCACTTGTTAGAGAATGAATCATCTAGAACAAGTAAATAAGTGCCAAAATTACATCATGTTTATCCAATTACATCAAGATAGATCAAAAATTACATCAAGAAGCAAAACTAGTCAAACTCGTCGAACTTCTGAGCTGGAAGATGAAAAATTGGGCAAAAATCCTCTGTGCGTCACGCCAAATCCTGTATGCATCACGCCACTTTGAGGCTGAATTTGAGGCACTTATCAAAGTCCAAATTGAGCCCAAGATAGCTTGTTGGAAAGCCGTGCCTGTCTACTTTCTAACCCAAGTGGAATTCTTCAATTTGATGTCCATTTGCCCCTCCCAAACTTCAATCTCCCAAGACTGTTTCCTGTGTGTCAAAATAGGGGCAGTGAGGTCATTTTTTGAGTGTTTTTTGACCTTTTGGGGATTCAAAATTTGCCCAAACTTCTTAGCCATGCACCAACAGTCATGATTTTTCATGCCAAATCTAGAAATATAAACTTTTTGCCATTTGGAGCTCCCTAGGAAAAGCGCGTGCCACGTGGCACGACGCACAGGGAGAAAAACTTTGTTTTTTTAGTGCCAAAATTTGTCAAAATACCAAAAATGCCCCAAATTTCTTGAAATTTGGGCTGGAGCTTCTCCATCAAGTACTATGCTCAGCCAAAGAAGCTTCGGCCAAGATTCAGAGTCTATCCTCCATTTTTGACATTTTAGTGCTCTCTTGGTGCATGCAGTTCTATGGTAGAATCATTGTCTCGGTTGTATGATGTGTCATTGTCCGTCTCCATGGTGTTACCAGCCTATGCCAATGATATGTTTAGCTCATTGAAAATGAGAAATTGGTACCTTTATCTCCAATTTCCAAGTGTATGTTGAGTTGTATGAAATGAGAATTTGGTGCCTTTTTTTTCAACTATCAAAATATGCCAAGTAGGAAGGGGTTGTGGTACACAGGGACAGCGGGTACAGGATTAGGGGATGTGAATTTAGAGGGTGGGAGAACTTAGGGAATAAGGAAATAAATGGACAAATGGAATAAGAGAGTGATGGAGGAATGATAGACTTGGTAGCAAAACTGTCAATCACAACCCTAGCACTATTGGTTTGGAAATTATGAAGAAGTAGGGTTTGATTTCTTAAACAATCACCATTCATCAAACACCATGAAGCAAACACCAAACTTGGATAAAAAACCATGAGAGAATCTCAACCTACTTGTACAAATGATGATCCAAGCATATTGGGCAATTTTGGAGCAAATTTTTGAAGTTTTTGGGCTTGCTGGCTGTATGCGTCGCGTCGTGTGGGTGCGCCGCAACAGTGGAAGTTTACACTGTGAATCTGCCTTCTGTGCGCCGCGCAGCTTGTGTGCGCCGCGACCTCCTCCGATGCGCCACACAGCCTTTCAATGCACAGTCTCGGCCGTTGAAAAACACAATTTGATCCTCCAACCCTCCAGTTGATATCCTTTGACCCCTTGGCACAACAAAATGTGTTTCAAGTGATGAACATGGCTCATGGAGTAATGGGTTGATTTTTTATGAAGCAGTGATGAATTTATGCTTTGGAGGTCCTGTGTGCCGCACACAAACCCAGTACGCCGCGTCGTGTGGGTGCGTCGCACCCTTGAGAAAATACACAGTGTATTTCAGCTCTATGCACCGCGCTCTGTGGGTGCACCGCGCTACCTGTTGTATGCGCCGCGACCTCTTTCAGCACACAGTTTCGGTACTCAAATGTGAATTTCACTCTCCCACAGCTTGGTTCGGCTTTCCAACGATCTCTTGGCATACAATGATGTTTCAAACAATGAAAAACACTGATATAGTGATGGTTTTGATTTTTGCTTCTCAAAAAACCCATTTTCCTATGTTTAGGTTTTGGCACTTTTTCACAATTAATACAACTCTATCTTTTTGTTTCCCCCTTGATTTTTGACTTGGAATGAAGAATTTCTTGGCAATTTTCTTGTAGGTATGGTGGCATGTCTTGAGCAAAGAAGACCAGGGCTGCGCCCGGAGATTTCAACAACTGAAAAACTTTTTTGAAAATTACATGGCAATATACACAAAAAATGAAATGTCGACTTTGCTTCAAAATAGAGTTTTGAAGAAAAGTCATAATCTATCCATATGACGATGAAAATCTTTGAAATGAGAACTTATTAAGGACCTCCCTCTGGCCTGTTGGCTTTATTGGACATCGTGAAGACACAACTTGAGAAACCCTAGACCTAGTGACTGAAATGACACTTACTAATCAAAAGACTAAAATTGGGCTGTAAGTGACTCCAAAACTTGATTTTGATGGATAGACCTGAGCCAACATGGTAAGGCATGAGGGGTCATGAACAACAAGTCCCTTCTGTCGGATTATGGCATGCCCCTAGCAGAATGCAACTGAGTGAAGCGAGCGAGACACCTAAAAATGAAATGCAATAAAGAGAAATGATCTCTGACGGAGGGATGTAAAGACAGACTCTAACACAATCAAGAGTTAATTTAAAAAAAACAAACAAACAAAAAACAAAACCATGAAAAAATCAAAATAAAATGAAAGAATTAGATCAAGGAAATAGCTCTCGAGATCTCACTCCTTGTTAATCTAAATACTAACAATCAAGCACTTAGTAAATAGTTACATAAATGTTTGATGGAAGTATATCCAATTCCTAAATTATATGCATATAAAAACTTATTTATTTCCCATGTTTACTTGCTATTTGAATGCGATCTAAAATGGTTGTCTTTAGTACATGGTAATAAAAATTAATCATATACTAAAGAAATGAAAATTTTTAAGTTAATTCTTTTAATTAAATAGTTAATTAAAAGAATTGTTAAAGCATATATCGTTATCCAAATAAAATAATAATTTGTTGCTAGATGTAATAAAATATTACAGTACTGGTATATTCAGAAATGAGATGATGTTGAACTGTGTTAATAATATACATATAACAAACAAATTGGAAAAAACAATGGTTGTGAATTATACTAAAAAGAACATAAAAAATATTGATAAAAATACCCGATGTATCACGCTTCTTTTGTAAAATACACAGTCCTAGTCCTTTTTCTTTTATTCCAATGCTTCCCAAAAGTACATAAATGTGACTCTTTGAAGCCTCTTTAAACAAAAAAATAGGAACCTCGATCCAATCATTTTATTAAGATGAGCTTCTGAAAATACAAAAATGTAATCTCCACTTAGCTTTCTTCATAAAATTCAGGACCCGACCCGATCTATTAAGACAGACTTCGAGATACAAAAATGCAAGCCCCAAAGGTCTTCTTTCTCAACTTCCAGACCCCCTATTCATTATAATGAACAGATTTTTATAGCACATGGAGGATGCAAAAAATAAATGATTGTGCACAACGCTGAGGAGTTAAACAAATCCCTTATTATTTGTAAAGATAATGCAGAAATGGAAATGGTTTTGATAACAATTTGTGGAATGTCGCTGTCTCTTTTAGCATTGTTGATTGAGTCTGAAATGTCTAGCGTTGGCCAATTTCGTGGAATGACATGTCCCTTCTGCACAATTGTCCTTCTTCTTTTGCACCTGAAAGCGAGAAAACAATGAGCAGATTAGACATAAAATCAATGCTAAATTTCTGAATCTTAACTTTTTCGAACTGTTGAAAATAAATCCATAAGTTGTGTCAAATAAAACGATGAATTGTCGCTAATTAAGAAGACAACGAGGTTTTTCTTTAAGAATAAATCGCAATCGCATTTGGGACAGGGCTTTGATTATGAAATAAATCGCAATCGCATATAATTGGGGAGTCGTAATAATCACAATCGCAATTAATCGGGATTGTATCGAAATCGCAAATTAAAAGGAGGTGGAAATAGCGTGAGACATGTGGATCTTGATATTGCGATATCGCAATAGCGGAAAACCAAGGATGAGTTGGTCATAATCAAGTCTGTGGAGTGGCACAACACTTAATGGTGCCTCTTGAAAGTTGTGATTGCGATGTACAAGGATGATGTTGCAGTATATGACACGGCAGGTGACGTGGAGCATAACGTGGCAGATCACATGGAGGATGATGTCATAGGTGACGTGACATAGGAATGGGTCTCGCATATCGCAATCGCATTTGATATGGGCTAGGAGGTATGGTTTTTGATAGTCGTGAATGCAATATTAATTTAACTGCATTTTATAATCACAGTAGAGCCGGAGTTGATCGCAAATCACATTCGCAATCGCAAAGGAATATGGGATCAAGCCTTATGTTCTTGCGATTGCGCAGACGAAGGGGAGGCTTATTAAATGGAGTGAATGACTCGCCGAGTCCAGGCGATTGCAATCGCAAAAGGGATAGGCCACGAGAGTTGGGCTATGGGATTTGCAATCTCTGTGGATGTGAGATCTTTATGAAGTGGAGTTCATGACCCCATCAAGTTCGAGTGATCGCTAAATCACATCGCAATGGGCCAGCAAAGGGGCATTAACCATGGTGTGTTGTTTATTTGCGATGCGGGAGAGCAGTAAGGAGTAAACTCATATGATTATTATTTTTTTATTAAATAACCCATGTTTAACACTTAATGCTTTAAAAGCCTAAGTATGAGCTTTGGTCTCAGAAGCTATTTGGATTTTTATTTTTATGAAATAAAATCAAATGGTTTTGAAACTAAAAAATGTTTTGTTATTTTTTAAAGAAAAATATTTCTAATTTTTTGTGTTTTGAAATTTTTTTAAAAAGGTCCACATTTTTAAATAATTAATTTCACAGGAAATTCATATAGGGGGGGGTGGGGGGTGTTGTTGAACAGTACAACAGGTCCCTTGCATGATGTAAGTTAACCATTTTATTTACTAATTATGGCCCTTACATTATTACATTATTCTCTTGGGTAGCTCCTTTTGTACTCCATATTATCCCCCTAGGTATACTACATAGGCTTCCTAGCGAGGGCATGTTGAGAATTCTATTTATGGCAAAGGTTTCTCTATTTTGTTTTTTCTCAATGATGTTTTCTCTAAATTCTTGGGTATCTTATAATCATAATTTTTCCATTTTTCACATTTATTAAATTTGTAACCCTTTTGTTTTAAATAATGATTTTTTTCACACACACATATACCCTATTGGTAGCTATTATTTATTTATGCATTTCTTCCTTATAGATCATAACACTTCCACTATATTTGTCAATCTTCATATATCTATGGATGTTTTCCAAGAGCCTATTGTAAGTACGGGTTAAAAGCATGTCAACATGAGATAGAATTCAAAATTATAGAAGAAGAGAATATTAAGAGCGTTGCCAATGCAATTTGTAAGAAGGTGAAGATGTCCTAAATACAAATGAAGTCATGTTAGAAATGCAATTTGTAAGAAAGTGGAAAATGTCCTAAATACAAATGAAGTCATGTTAGAAATGCAAAAGAAGATTAAAACAACATAAAAATTTGATAGAGAACACTAGATTTAAGCTATGGAAGAAAATGAAGAATAAATAAAATAAAGTCCTAGAAGAAATTGAGCTTCAACATGAAAAAGTTATATCATAATAAATAGTCAAAAGAAAACATTAATAGTATTCTCTCTTAAAAAAAAATAAGAACAAAGGATAAACATCAAGAATAGAGCTTGAAAAATGCTAAAACTGAAAATTGAATTTTGAATATAAATAGGTCAAACTTACAAGTTTTAAGTTCTATCAACAACCCAATTGCAAAGAAAGTTTGTAATCAAAGTAATAAGGCAATTTCAAATAAATGTAAAATGATGAATAAACATGGAATCAAAGGGCCAATTGCATAATAAATATTATTAATAAATGGAAATATTGTAAATATAGATGAAATAAAAGAAGTATATGGTACATAGATCATCCGGGGAACATGTCAATTGAGTGTATCTTGAATGGTTGTGAAGAAAAGTTGTATTTCCCATTAAAATACAAATCTCACTTTTTGACATATTTGCTAATAAGTGAATCGTTTATTGATCATCAATATACAATCTATTCATGATTGTATATTCATCTGTTATCGAGACAACTATATATACAATTCCAATAAAAGATCCAAATAGTTCTTATCCCTATGCTTCAATGGGAAGCATCTTAAGAACAAAATGTTCTCCATAATTTATGTAGTACACCGTTTAATTAAATGTTCAATTTTTAGGATTATCAGTATTGAAGCCTACCAGCAAAATGTTGGATAAATTGTTATACAAAGGTTATTATTGTATCAATGACACACATAGTTAGTTAAGCGATTATAATAAGGAATTATTATCTTATGTAGATGTGTTGCAACCGTATGTTAATCTATGGATTGTTGCGCCCCAAACATATTTAATATGGTTTAAGGCAATTTTAAGTAGCTTGAACATTACAAATCAAATATGCTCTTCAGACGAAAGAGGAATTGGTAACCTTACACTACGGGCCAAATTGGTTGTTGGAAAAAAAGAACAGGGAAGAAGAACAACCCAACCTAGTAAATGATTACAAAAAATCATTGCATTACCTTGAAGGGAAAGTTTAAAAGGTTTCCCATCAAATGAAACAGAAAACAGACACTACCATTGCAATGTGCTAAAAGAAGAGTATCGAAAACAAAAACATAATCTATTCGGTGTTCATTCCTAGTACTTGTTTTTTGGTTGCAACGTGATATAGAACTTTCAACCAAAGTGCCTTGGGTGATTGCGCTTATACACTAGTTACAAAGAAGAAGAATAAACAACTGGAGCAGCATCATGCAACAAGTGGCTCGAGATTTCAAAAATTGCAAAGTTGATTATGTAAAGGAGACCAAAATAAATTTTAGAGTCTAAACAATCCTCCAAAAGAATTACTGAACTGAAAAATTCTTGAAGACTGCTAAACATGAGCACTAGTGTTATACATAATTTTGGGACAACATTTGATCTGCTATGTGGAGATAATAATTACGAACATCGTTAAGGGATTGTTCGGATCCAACCATTTCAAATAAGGCTCTTCTTTATCACTTACAAGCCATGCAAGATTCAGGTCCCGTGCATGGTTCTGAACAAAAGAAGGCGTGAGGGATCCTCTTTTTGACAACTCTCTTATTACCGTTGTTGTTCTTTCGCTCCAAAAGTCACTGCTCCTGCTTCAGCCATTCGAATTAAATTTACAGTTTCCTATTCTTCATCAAACAACCGCATGCCTATAAATATGCCAGTCTAGCCACCTTCTCTACTTCACAAAAGTACATATAGTACAGCACTTAATAAAGCTTATATGAAAAGGTGATAGTTAATCAACTCTATCACTAGGGCTCAATGGAGCATATACTACACAGTTTTGGGAACAAGTGGTGCTATGTAGCAAAAAAGAAACTGCTAAAAGGAAAACAAATGAATATTTTCGTAAGAACACCACAACACAAGGATTGAGGGGGCCCTTCCTTAGCCCTTAGTGGGATGACAGTGCCGACTTAAGCTCTTACTGTTACTGGTACCTGCAATTCGTCTACTGCATTAGTTATATGATGCAATTATCATCGATGTTTAAACGTCTCAAATAACATCGAGCTTAAAGGAAGCGAGAATTCATGTGACCACTTGCTCCACTTTTTCTAGGTTTACTTGATATTCCTTAGCAACTATTTTAATAAAAACTGGAAGAGTAGTCCATGGTGACTAGTAGCCTGCGAGAGTGAAGTGATGAACCAAACAAAGACAAATGGAGGATATGATTTGAAGAAATAATAAAACTCCAAAATACATACTTTTTCACTCTTTGCGGTGTCCATGGCTTGTCAAAAATACTTGGGTACATGTAGTTAATGTGTGTACAGCCATATCAAAAACTGTATGCTTTTAACCTTTGCGAATGCGGTGGTCACATGGCGATTAATTTTTGACAAAACAGTATACATCCTGATAAATGCATCAGAGAATTTTCATGCTTTGAATCTGGAAATAATATTATAATAGAAACAAATCAGCACTTAAAATCTGCCTGCCAATGGTAAACACTATGCAAAATCTTTGCAATTACACTCTTTTGTTTGTTGTTAATTTTGGTGAGCTTCACCAGTAATCCCCACATGAACATATTCCATCTCTGAAATGATGGAAACGGTTTACATCCCTCAATGTAATCTCTCGGTTTGCAATCTTTGAGATGAATTTCGTAGCAGTGTGGCAGTCACCACACACACGGAGATTCTTGGTAATTTGAATGGGTGTCCCAGGGCTTGTGTTTATAAGCCCAAAGGCAATGGCCAACTTCTCACTGTGGCTGCAGATGGCATATCTCTTCTCTTCCTCTTGTACATCATGTAGCACAAAGCTTGTGTCAGCAACATACCCTTCGGCTTTCATCTGCCTTTCCAACTTCTCCAACAGTCCATAGATTTCCGATGACTGTGGGTGTGATCTGTCTGCTACAACGAAAGCATGAACCTTGTTCTTGATCTCAATCCAACTGCATCCTATGCTCTTTTTCATCCCCCTGCCCTTGAGCATTGTTCTCACCTTTGCGACATCATTCCACTGTCCAGCAGCGGCATAGATGTTTGAGAGCATTACATAATTTCCAGCATTATCTGGCTCTAACTCAAGAAGCCATTCTGATACACGTTCTCCCAGATCCACATTAACGTGTACCCAACATGCAAAGAGCAAGGCTCCCAACACACCCGCATCAGGTTCCAAAGGCATGTTCTTGATCAAGCTGTGTGCTTCCTCTAGATGCCCAGTACGACCGAGAAGGTGAACCATACAAGTATAATGCTCCACTCTGGCTGGAATGCAGTGATCTCGCCTCATGTACTCAAAATATCGCCAGCCCTCATCTAGTAGACCTGCATGACTGCATGCAGACAACACACCAACAAAGGTGATGTAGTCTGGCTTCATGCCTGCCTCTTCCATTTTCTTAAAAAGCACAATGGCATCCTCACCATGCCCATGCATCCCATAGCCTGTAATCATTGCATTCCATGAGACCACATCTCTTTGAGGCAATCTGTCAAACACTTGGCGTGCAGTTTTTATACTTCCACTCTTTGCATACATATCAATCAGAGCATTACCCACATTACCATATCCCTCAAATTCATTCCTTATAACGTAACTGTGAATCTCCTTACCCTGTTTCACGGCGGCTGAATCTGCACATGCTGGAAGAATACTCACAATGGAGGCACGGCTGGGTTTCACAACCACGACCTGCATTTGATGAAAAACTCGTAAGGCTTCATTGGCATGTCCATTCTGAGCATAACCACCAACCATTGCAGTCCACAGTACCACATCTTTTTGAGACATTTTGTCAAACACTTGGCGTGCATCCTCCAAACTCCCACATTTACAATACATATCTACAAGAGCAGCACCCACATATATATCTGACTCCAACCCCTCCCTCACTACATGATGATGGATATCTTTTCCCTCTTGCAGAGCTGATATACCGGCACATGCTTTGAGCACGAACGGAAAAGTAAAATTATTGGGGTGTATGCCAGCTTCTTGCATTTGATAATAAAGTGCAATTGCTTCAGCACAAGGCCCATTCCATGCATATCCTCTGATCATGGCATTCCATATAAAAACATTTGGTTTCTGAATTTTGTCAAACACATGGCGCGCATTCTCCGAACTCTGGCACATGGCATACATGTTGACAAGTTTGGTTCCCAAACATACATTTTGCTCATATCCATTTCTGACCATGTGGGCATGGACTCGCATTCCTTCTGCGAGTGCTTTCAATTGAGTACATGCGTTAAGGAGGGAGGAATATGCCACAAAATCGGGTGTTTCACTCCGGTGATCCGCTGAATGTAAAACTTGGAGAGCCTCCGTCAATCGCCCCTGGAAACATAGCTGGTGTATTGTGAAACTACTGGCACATGGAGAGTTTTTTATTTTTGATTTTGGTGGGCTGTTAATTGTTGAGTGGAGGAGATTTGATTTGAGTGTTTGTAATCGATTAATAAAAAGGGCATCAGAAGAAGAAATGGATAAGAACGTTCTGGTGCTTGCATGAAAATAAAAATAGGCCATGCAGTAGCACTACAGCTTCGCCATCGCAATCACAACCAGCAACCCGATCTATTTATTCAAATTTAAGAGCCGGGCGCCTTCAAACCATTCAGCTCGAGTCACTCTGATGTCAAGCACCTTCTTGCATAAATACAGTTACAATGAAGTAAGTTGACAAATTTTGCCAAAGTTGTCAAAGTAAACTCTCTTTCTAAAAGGTCAATTTTATACACACAGAGAGATGCTTTGGCTGCCGGAGATCTTGCTGAACATCAATTTTATTTGACGCAGCAAATATCAAAATTTTACATAAAAATTTCTATAAAAAATAGTATCAATTATTATTAGAATAAATAAATTTATCAATTCCCATTAGAATACATATATAAAGTTATCCCTCAATCAAACGATAAATCCATTTATTGTGTCTAGTTGATTAGAGACTGACTTTATAATTTGAAGATTGTCTTTATCATAGGTTAAATTGAAAAATACTTGAAAAATGTATTATTGATTAAGTTCAAAAATACGTACACAAGGCATCAAAATAAGTGTCTTTCCTTACCTTTATCACTTAAAAGTAGTTGATTAGTGCAAAGGGAAGCAAGTGTAGACTTGCACAAAATATTTTCCATATTTGATCTAAAAAGTTTAAACTCCAAACACATAAAGAATGAAAACTTAAGTGATTGTGGTGGTGGAACTCTAGACATTGTTGCTATTGCTTTATTGGGCCTTCCTAAAGCCATGGAAGCCTTTTACTTAAGAAGATTAGTGGAAATAAATTGGGTGGTTATCCACTTACATTTTCAATATTCACGATTTTTTTTTGGGGTGGGGTGAGGTGGATTATTTGAAGATGCCTCGCTTCAAGCTATATTTTTTTATTGTTTCTTCACATAAGGTATTCTTTGCATAAATATTTTTAAAGGTTTTTTTGAGAAGAAGTTTTTTTTTGGAATAAGGTACTAGTGTAGCCACCTAATGTGTATATAGTTAATTAAAATAGGATTTGGGAAATATTTTTGGATAGTTAAATTAAGCATGGTATGGAGGAGGACATGTTGATTTTGCAACACTTCTCTGTGGTGGTAATTCACTTTAGCATCCAAGGTAAGTGTGATGCATGTTAAGTGTTTAAGAGAATGTTTGCTTAACAATTGTTTGTTAACATTTATTTACGGTGTTGGACCCGCCAACATTCAGGGGATCTCCCTGGTATGAAGTCTCAACTAGACCTCGCGTCGTTTGGTGTAGAATTTTCACTGGTACAATAGCCCAGTTGCCATAATCTTAAAGATATGTCTTAGCTCTTGCTTGTCAGCACATGAGAGTGGTTTACTTAGTCTTCGAACAACAAGGTTTGCGTGCCTAGTGAGTGCTTAGTGTAACTTGTGTCTAAGTTCTTTCACTGCAGAGGGTGAGAGTGAGTCTCAAGTCGAAAGGGAATAGTCCCAACTCTGTTAGAGACACAAAACACAGTAGAACATGTGCAGCGTCCGGCAGAGTAGTCCACACGGATGTGACAGTCACAAACACAAAGTGAACAGATAGCACGTACAACACCCGATAGAAAAGTCCACACATGTGCGACGGTCGTTATAACAAGTTTACAAGAATGAATATGTTGAGTGGCCGGCGGAATAGTCCACACGAGTGAGACAGCATTAACAACTAATACAACACTTTTCCAATAGCATATGCACTAAAACAACTGAATAGTTCAATTGTCTTAATACAGGTTAAAGCAACATGCATTACAAATATCCAAAGAATAGTCTTACAAACGAATACAATACATGTGTGAAAACGTGTTGATCTTTTAACAGGCTTCCAAATTAAGCGAAAGTTCCAAGACATCCATACACCATACATCACTAACCCCAATAGCAAGGCGTTGGAGCCACTGCTCACTCCTCAAAGAACAGATTACAGACTCTCAAGGCTATGTGGGAGGAGCCAAGGTGAAAAGTCCTTTGCATGTACAAATTAGGGGTATATATAACCAAGGGTGAAACTGACCCTTGTGACTGTACGACTTCCCTCATGATTGTTTAACTCACATGACTCTTCAACTTACATGATTCTTTGACTTCATCCGTGAGTCAAACTGACCCTTGTGACTGTTTGACTTCCCTCGTGATTGTTTAACTCATATGACTCTTCGACTTACATGATTCTTTGACTTCAGTCGTGGGTCTCTTGGACTTCCACATTATATTACATTGATTATACAGTTATGACCCAAAGTTCTGATGTGGTTGAGGTGCCTCATAACACAACTCGACATGACGTTGCAAGTATGCACATGGTGGTTGTGTTGTTCGTGTCGAGTTGTTGTGTTGCTGAATGATGAGCGTGTTCGCGTTGTACCATAGTTTCACCTCGCAGAGTGCGTGGAGTCTTCAATGGTCTTGGTGTTCGCCTGATAGTTCATGCATGCACATGTGTCTCCTTCTCTTGCTACTTGGTATGCTTCATGTGTTCGTCCAACTACGAGCAAGTCTTCTAACATGCGCTCCTTGTTCATCCCATTCGTCGTCACGCCATGTCTCATCCATGTACATGTTTCTACAATCATTCATGACGAAATGACATCAAATCCAAAAATCCCCTAGTCTACCATCATGCATTGTCTTTCGTTTCCGGGTGCATGTGACCGGGAGAGAGGACAAGACTCTGAAACAGCGCAGAGCACATGTCAGGCCGGGATGCAAGGCTCTTGGACACTGCCAAGAAAAATTGCGCAAAGATCACTGGGATGATAGGATGAGTAATCCGGAACAGCAGTGACATTCTGTAGTATCTAGCTCAGCGAGGAGGCAGAATTGCACAATTTTTCCTAGGAAGGCAATGCGGGCAGCAAAGGACACTAGCAATGAAAAATGCATAGATTTTCAAGGGAGGCTGGTAGCGGGTTGCGGGAGCTTGCTGGCAAAAATTGCGCAGAACTGGGAGGCAACCATGCAGGACATGTCTATGCAATTTCCGGGTTGAGCGGGGTGTCGGGCAACTAGTGGACAGTCCAAGAAAATTGCGCAATTTTTAGTAGTAGCAGGTCAGCTAGTAGGGGGACTGACTAACAGCACTGCGCAATTTTTAGGAGTAGCAGGTCGGCTAGTAGGGGGACTGACTAACAGAAGTGTGCAATTTTCAGAGGCAATGCAGTGACAAGCAGTGGGTGCTTATCCCTCTTGTCTGCACAATTTCTTCAGTCAGCGGAGGCAAGCATGCTGGCAGCTTCTGCACAATTTTTGGGAGGAGTGAAGCCCGGGGTCATTGCCCGGTCAAACTCTCCAGTTGACCAGCAGGAGGCTTGATGGATAGGCTTGCGAGAAGCGCAGACTGAGATATCTTCTTGGTCAACTTCTAAGTTATTTTGGGTGACAATTCGTCAAGTTGATTCCAACGTTGCGCAATGCAAACTGCCTAGGAGGCAACCTCAAGCTCTATGCAATTCTAGGCAGTAGTACTTGTTCACTGAGCATTGAGACTACGCAGCATAGCTCTGTGGAGGTCTGGCTAATGGAGGGTTGTCTGGACGACAGACTTTTGAAAAAATGGTTGTGTGTGTGAGCAAGTGAACTCGTGAATACATGACCTTGCGAACACACACTCAAAATGTGATCCGGATTTAAACAGGAACGCAACAAGTTACAGAGAGAACCATAAACACAGATGTGCAGCGGAAATAATACTTCATTTCCTTAATGTAAAACACTGAAATATGCTTACAAACAGTAATGGAAATAAACCAGCTAGGGCGATGGTAGCTTATCTCTGAGAAGAGATGTGGCGGCTACATGCTTCTAAACTGTGTTACAATGAGTCTCGAAGGCCTATTTATTGTTGAGAAATAATGGAAAACCTTTCACATCCCAAAACCTAACCCTAAAAGATGAAACGCCAAATTGTGGGCCCCGTTTTGGGTAAATTGGTACATCAACTTCCCGGGGTCGTAACTTTGGCATACGATTTCCGTTTGATGCGTACAATAGCTCGTTAGAAAGATATATCCGAGCACTACAACTTTGGGAAGGGCAACATCA